>JAULCC010448178.1:0-11110 GCA_032358795.1 Nuttallia obscurata | reverse complement strand
CACCTCTAGGGCCATCATGGCCCTCTTGTCTTTTTTTCCACACTCGTGGAGGTGTGAGACACTGAAAAGCATCTCTGAAATTTCCAGCTGGCCAGGGATTATAACCCCTGACCTCTGGATAAGAAATCTGGTACGTTAACAATTGACCACCACTCCACCAAGACTATGTTGCCCCCTACAACATTGTAGACCTAGTCTGTGTGGTCCCTTTATCAGTCTAGACCGAGTTTGCATAGCCTCTATTCAGTGTAGACCAGGACTGTGTGACCCTTTTGTATAATTGTAGACCAAGGCTGCATGACCCCTATAACAGTATAAACCAAGCCTGTGTTGCCCTAAAAAAGTTAGTTCAAATGAGGGTCTGCACTGTTTACCAATGTACATTCTTATCAATCAAACAAGAAAATGACATAAAACAAGAAATGCAATGATCTATAAAATAATATGGATGAGTTAATAACTAAACCCAGGATATGGATAGGTGAAGAAGAAATTGAAATTTAATTTTTAAATCATCCTTCTTCTCATTCATGTTGAATACCATATGTGATCTTTTACTTTAGTAAAAATGTCATAGGGATATCTACTTGATTTTCTCTATATATGGCATCACTCTGAATGATGAAAACTAAATCCTTTATGTGCTGAACCTCCTTCGGTGAATAATTCAATTCTCTAATATTTTCCAAATGGGGCATTCACATGAGAAAGACCGTAGGAAAGCAGTGTAGACAGGGTTGTTATACAAGTGTTTCTTTCACATAGAGTATACAGTGTTGACCCTGAACAGTTAACTTATACCAGTATTGTCATTTTGGTTTGAAGTGGCACTCATGCATATTCCGTATTCAGTCGAGTTTATAAATAGAAAACTAACGAATCGAATTGACTCACGATGTGCACGATTTAAACAATGAAATTGGGTTTGAAATCAGATAGTATCTTCAGATATTCGACTGTCGATTAAATATCCGCAAACAGCCGAACTAGCTTACGATTGTTTCCGAACAGTAATGAGTGCCACTTCAAACCAAAATGACAATACCACACTGTTTGACCTGAAGGAGTTTTGTCACATTCCCTTTAAACATGAATAGATGGAGAAGTTTGCTTTTGTTTGTTTGTTTGTTTATTTGGAATTTAACGTTGCTTTAACAGTATTTCAGTCATATCGCGACGTCTAGCTCGTTACAGGTGGAGGTAGACCCCAGGGGACCTCTGTACACTATTTCAGGCACATAGTACACCCGGGTAGAACCACCGACCTACCACAAGCCAGCTGGAAGGCTTCCTCACTTGAAAAATCTGAAGTGCCCAGACCGGGATTCGAACCCACAGCGGTGAGGGGCTGAGAGAAGTTTGCAATGGAAATTCTGCATTGAAAGGGTTGATCAAATCTTAGATATGATGACTTATCCCATTGTTGATGTGTATATTATTTACACTTAGAATATATAAAATGTTTTACATAAAATGCCTTGGCATAGCTGTTTTGGCAGATTCTAAGAAAATTTTAACTCTTTGCCTGCTGAAAAAATATGTTGTCTGCTTAAACTGTCATCTGGCTAGATTTTAAAATTCATCAATTGCTCAATATTTGGAGAAACAATTGGGCAAGTGTCAAACAGCTTGGATCCTGATAAGATGCAGAGTAACTCGGTGTCTAATCTGGATCCAAGCTGTTTGCCAATTCTATCATGGTCACCCTTAGCAGTCTGAAGGTTAAAAAATCATAGAAGAGTCTATGAATAATAACTCAAAAGAGTTTTAACTTAGTTTCATGGTACTTAAAAGATCAAAGTAAAATTGTTTGATATCATTTACTAAATGAATATTTTTCCTGTTGTCAATATGATTTTAAAAGCCAGCAGCAACAACTTTTATGTGAGCACAAACTTCTTGAGTCTGTTCACTACCAGAGCTGAACCCCTTCACTGCCACCAGTATATGCACGGGGTTAATATGTCCTTTGTATAGTGTTGCCAAAATACAATTTGCAATTATTTCCATGGTAATAATACTACATACACCAAATTTCACATGCTTATTCAGAACACTTGTACCAATCTTTGTTAAAATGATATAACCAATCCTTACAAATATATCATTGTTTTCTCTCACTGGCCAGTTTAATTGATACATGCATACATACACAGCTTAATTGGTACATGCATGCACTAGCCAGCTTAATTGGAACATGCATGCATACTCAAGCTTAATTGATACATGCATACATACACAGCTTTATTGGTACATGCATGCACTAGCCAGCTTAATTGATACATGCATACATACACAGCTTAATTGGTACATGCATGCAAAAGCCAGCTTAATTGATACATGCATGCATACTCAGCTTAATTGGTACATGCATGCATATTCAGCTTATTTGGTACATGCATACATATTCAGCTTATTTGGTACATGCATGCAGTGACTGCCGGGTTAGCTCAAGTGGTAGAGTGTCCACTTACGGTGTGGGAGGCCACAGGTTCGATCCCCGGCCGGGTCATACCAAAGACTTTTAAAATGGCAGTAATGGCTTCCCTCCTTGACGCTCAGGATTAAGGGTTAGCATTATGACTGGTTTGTTAGTGTCAGGATAAAGTGACCGGCTGGGGTTCAGCCCCAACATGTATCAGTGCGATACACTGGGCAAGTTAAAGAACCATAGTTCTCTACAGAAGAGTTCTGTGTTTCTGCTTCCCTCTCTCTTGGATGTCCATTAGCCCTAGCTGGCAGAAAGTGAGGTAAATCAAACAAACTAAACAAGATTACAGGAAAGCAGACCTCACCTTGGTTATTTTATCATTGATAGGTTAACAAACAGTACTTTATTACTCCCTTTTTGATCTAAATTATTTCTGCAGTTATCACCCTTTGATGCTATAATGAATAGCCAGCAACTTTGTCCAGTATCATGATAATTTAGAGTTTTAGTGTGATTTGACTTACTCTGGTGAATAAAGTTTGTGTATTATTCTGTCATCTCTTGTCACTTCATAATTATTTTGATTGAAACTACTCCTGTGGACTTTTTCTTACCCAAAAACAAACATCCTCAGCTTATATATAATATGGTCTTATCAAATGGAAAAATAAAAGAATTCACGTAACATTTCCACAATGGGAGAAAGTAAACAAAATTCCCTGACTGGTCATTCGAAACAAGCCGTCTCAAGTTTAATATTAACTCTAGAAAAAGAACTTGGTGTTGTAAATCAGTTATCTAATTGTTGTAAATCAGTTATCTAATTGTTGTAAATCAGTTATCTAATTAGTTTTTCATTTAAATAAGTCACAGCTCTTGTATAGAACTCTTTTTTTTTCACTTTGGTTTTTATTTTATTTTGTTCACACAACACATTCTCTATTTTTTTCCCACAATATTGTCTCCCTTTGTTGGTTCTCCCCTACTTAATTAAGCAAACAAAGAGTAGACAAGGTAAAAACTGGTAAACATGTCATCTCATCATCTTCTAGTCTTCAGCATGTAGGACATGATATCATCTGTAGAAGGCTGAGGATTTCTGGTCTCCAGCATCTTGAAGATTTTTTTTTAAACCAGGTCAAAACCTCCTGTTTAACTCAAGTGGTAGAGTGTCAGGTTTCCGTGCGGGAGGCCACAGGCTCGATCCCCGGCCGAAGACTTTAAAAATGGTAGTAATGGCTTCCCTCCTTAACGCTCAGGATTTAGGGTTAGCATTACAACTGGTTTGTCAGTGTCAGGATAAAGTGACTGGCCAGGGTTCATCCCCCCAGGTGTATCAGTGCTATACAATGGGCACGTTAAAGAACCATAGTTCCCTACAGAAGTGTTCTGTGTTTCCACTTCCCTCTCTCTTGGACGTCCATTAGCCCTAGCTGGCAGAAAGTGAGGTAAATCAAACATAAACCAGGTCAGCAAATATTTACTTCTGGCTTATATGCCATTGACAGAAAGAATTTTAGAAAATGTTGTAGAGGAGTAGAGTAATTAAAAACTTGTGTCAGTGAGTAGAGTAATTAAAATCCTGTGTCAGCATGCTGTGGCACTGTCATGAACACATTGTAAAACATTTGCATATTTAAAGTTCAAAGTCTTCTGTTAAAGGAAGGTAAATTTGCAAATTGAGCATGAATAGTCATCCGATTGTCATCGAGAGCATTGCCATGGTGGAATATAGAAGTAAATTTGGGATAACTCAGGCAGGTGTAAGAATGCGGGGATGGTGGTGTATTATTAAGAGTCTTGTCAAAACAGTGACAGATGAGAAAAGCATCTTTGAGTGGCCCTTGTAATGATGCTAGGCCATACAATCTGCTATCATTGTAGCCATCTGAATGAGCAGTCTGATCTGGGTCTACACTGGATGACAAGAAATATTTTTTTACGTTGCCTCATAACCCTTTTACGGAGATTGTTTTATGTGAGATCAGTGTAGATCCAGATCAGACTGCACATCTGAACAGTCCTTTCGGGATCATAATACTGTTCACATTTAGAATGAGAAAGCTATTTATGTCTAAATATAGTGAACAGTGTAGATTGTGGTAGGACTGCCCCGTAAAGTTAAGGGTATATATATATATTGTGATTGGGATAAAAATAATCCATCATTTGTTTAGGAAAAGAATATCCCATCCTGTGGATCAGAAATCTACGAAGGGAGTAGCTCTCTTAGAGTATAACTCTTTTAAGATATTCCTGAGTAACAATAAAAATTAGCCCTTTCCCAATTTAAAGTAATTAAAATAGACATTGTACTTTAATCAATTTCTAAAAAAAACCTGCATGTGTAGGAGTAATTAAGATCTTGCATCAATCATTAGAGACATTCACAGCACATGTTGAAGAACATTTGCATAAAAAGTATTAAAATCTAGTGATAAAGTGTTTCAAGTGATAAAATTGTTTCTAGAAATAGGTTTGTACAACCTTAGAACCCAAGGAGTGCTGTTCACTGACTTGCCAAAATTATGGACAAGATTGTAAGGAAATCCAGAGGGCAAGTAGGTGGTAGTGCTTGGACCCTTTATGAAGGTCAGGTGTTGTATCAGTGGAACTGTTCAAGTTGAAAGGTGTTTTGTAGAGATGAATGATGGAGATGTTTGGAATAGTTGTCCCTAGTGCTAACTGATCTCCAGTAATTTTCTATGCAAGACGAGCGCTTTACCAAAATGCTGATGTTGCTTTGTATGAGGAGCTGTGACAGGGCTGTTAATGAGGGAAACATAGACGCTGATGGTATCACAGGGGATTTGGTCATGAGGAGAAATCTTCATCTATTTCTTGTGTGATTTCATCTTCACTGGTGTCTATCACTAGCCATCACCAAGCTTGTTTGGCCTGTACAGTTAAATAGCGATGAAACACTTTGAGTAATAAAGCATATCTTGATATTATCTGTGTTTGATAATCTGAAATTGTAGTCACTCACACCAGTCTATACCCCTACCTACAGTTGTATCAGGATGAAAAAAGCCTGTGTGTGGATAATATAAAGGTGGAAATAAATATGCGAGGTGAAATGATACATGTTTGTCCATTATTATGGCCATAAAGATGATAAATCACGGACAGCTTTCATTATCCTCCAGCAGCTTCTATTCAATTTATTGATGTGCACCATACCATTTTTCTTGCTTCATAGGTATCAGAAGTCACCTTAAATCTAGCTGTTTATGACATTACATGTGATTATATGATGCGAGATAAGATAGGTGTCGCGTGCCCTCTAAAGCAGCTGGTCCTGTCCAGGTGATGTTACGCACTGTACACAGGAGTCAAGATGAAATATTACCATCAAATGTATTTGCAAGTAAATATACCATCTAATTATAGCGATATACTCTACTGATTTTAGATTAGTGGAGCGCGTGCCGGCCCTTTGTGTCAGAGTGAGAGTAAGTCGGGTTATTAAATCGGGGAACAAAGGAGTCGCTGAAGGGTTATAGGGTAGTGTCACAAATAAGAAACTTGGTATTGATTAAATTGTTACAGTAGTTGGGGCACCCTTTAAGAAAGCGTGCTTTTGACCCAAGATGTATGGGAGTTTCGTAGACTAGGTGCTTTGTTTGGGAAATGACAAACATTTAATACTGGTGATTAATCTCTCAAGCTTGGGGCATTAATTTATTCAGTTCCCCAGTCTGAAACAAAATGGGCAAAAAAAGAAAAAAGAATGACGTTTCATTATAAATTATGATTGATACAGTGATCAATAGATTAATTTTGGGTTTTTGTCAAGTTCGATGTGCCTAATGTATCTAATAAAGTTTCAAGAGTTTTGAGGAGTTTACTGATATTAAATCAGAACCAATCAATAGTTGAATAAATACAGAAATAAGAAGTGAATGCTTTGTTAAGCAGCTGATGTTGGCTAATTTATATGCATAAATTTATTTAAGGGTATCCCAGAAAGCTTCCAGGAATTCTTTGATGCATGAATTATCAGAGTTCAAAATAATTTGATCTGTAGTATGTCAACTATGGTCATCATGCCCCTAATAGAGAAAGGGTACTCAACATGCCCCTAACAGAGAAAGGGTACCAGACATGTGATCCTACTGAGGGTAGTCAAAATCTACCGATTTTCAATGCCATCTGCTGGTCTACCGGTCGGGTAGACACATCTACCGGATTTGCAAATATCCGAGTATAAGTGTCATAAAGTGAATACGATAAATTCCTTGTCTTGCGCCTGCAGGCGATTAGATATCAGTGCAACATGTGCCTGCCGGACATCTATGTAATCCCCTAATTGGATGTACGGCGTGTCATCAGTTTCATAATCCAGTCAACGAAATTAGCGGTTAAGCTGGAGTGATAAAGTGTTATTGTTATTCAATGTTTTAACCAACTCTATGATATCTTTATTGACATATTAATTAAATACTATTCACCAATAAAAAAAAGTTATACTGTGCATGTGCGAATAAGTTTAAAGAAAGTCAGATAGAGTAACGTCCCTTGGACGTATACTCGCTGAATCTGAATTTGTTGACGGTTTGTAAAACTAAAATGCAAGACTAAACTGTCACATGCCAACTGCAAATCTTTTTTTTATTGCATTTTCTCTCTCTAAAATTCAAAATAGTATGAGTATGGTTGAAAAAAATCTTTGCAATAGAGGCAATAGAGGTGGGTGGGGAATTGAGGAATCATTAAAAAAAAATTTTTTTTTTATATCGTTGATCTAGATCTTTGATTGTAGTCTATTAAAATAAGGAAAATAACAACAACAAAAACTGAGTTTGAATCATTAGCAACATGAATACAGTGTGGTTGAAAAAATCACTGTCTACTAAAATTATAGGCCTATCCTTTTTATTCATTATGAATATGATTTTAACATAAAATTATATTTATTCCAATGAAGTAATGATACCATGATGACTTATTTAATGGAATGGAATGCCATAATGCTTCGGGTAAGTGGTAGAAAAAGCTCTACCTGACAAAAAAGTAAATCTACCTGAATCTACCTGACAAAAGATAAATCTACATGAATCTACCTGAAATCAATGATAAATCAACCTGACAGCAATTGTAAAACCCCGCAAAAAGATCACATGTATGGGTATACTCAATATGCAACTAACATGGAGAGTATTCAACATGTCCCTAACAGAAAAGGCTAATCTACATGCTCTTAACAGAGAAAAGGTACTCGATATAGAGAAAGGGTTCTCAACATGCTCCTTACAAAGAAAGGGTACTCTACATGATCCTAACAGAGAAAGTGTACTTTACATGCCCATAACAGAGAAAAGGTACTCAACATGCAACTCACACAGAAAGGCTACTCTGCATGATCCTGACAGAGAAAAAGTACTCAATATGTAACTCGCACAGAAAGGGTAATCAATATGCCCCTTACAGAGAAAAGGTATTCAAAATGCAACTCATGCAGAAAGGCTACTACACATGCCATTTACAGAGAAAAGGTACTCAATATGCAACTTACAGAAAAAAGGTACTCAATATGCAACTTACAGAATAAAGGTGTTCAATATGCAACTAACAGAAAAAAGGTACTCAATATGTAACTTACAGAAAAAAGGTACTCAATATGCAACTCACACAGAAAAGGTACTACATACCCATTACAGAGAAAAGGTATTCAATATGCATGTCACATAGAAATGGTACTCAATATGTCCTTTTCAGAGAAAAGGTACTCAATATGCACTTCACATAGAAATGTTACTCAATATGTCCCTTTCGGAGAAAAGGTACTCAATATGCAACTCACAGAAAAGGTTTCTTTACATACCCATTACAGAGAAAAGATACTCCATGTGCAACTCACACAGAAAGGTTACTCTACACGCCCCTTATTGTTATTATTAGAAAGAATTTGATTTTCTCCACCATAAAATGAAACAGTTGGATTATCTCAACCCTTTGGTAGTAATCAATTGAATAATCCCTACTGGATTATAGTAATCAGATTGGATAATATCCACCTTTTTATATTTCAGCAACTCCAGATGAACAGCATACATTGTTGATCTAGATTTCCTAATACTTTAGAACAGTTCCTAAAAATACCTGATTTGGATGTCATGTCCCATATTGTCTTGGGAAATTTAGCCCTGTGTAGCTTAGTTAAATTCATACATCCATTTAATACATCTTCTGAGTTACATTTTTTAAAAATATCTTGGAGGAATTTTATCAAATTTTGCAGAGCGTTTACTTTAAAGATTAGTTGGAGGATTGTGATTGAAGCCTTGTTGTGATATTTTGCTCAAGTTGAGCTGCGTTACAAGGACTGTTGCAGAAGCTGCCGTTCTGAACAACTGCTATGTGATTAACTTTTTTTACTTTTTTTGAAACCGTTTATAGAGTTGTGGAGTTGAATGTAGTATCAGGCTGTGATCCATCCACAGTCAGCATGTATATGGAAAATTGATAAAGAAAATTATATATGGTATGAATTCATATCTTTCTATAGAAAAGTTCCTTAGAGATATAAATTAATATGAATCATTCTGTAATAGCTGTTTTTGATTAAAAACAATTTGTTACAATATATATAGAAGGCTTCAGCATATAGTCTCTTTATTCAGGATGCAAAATTCATTGTTATTGATTCTTCCATCAAACTAACAGTCATATCTAGAATGGATATAGAGAGATAGCTATGATAAATGTGCATGATGAAAATGTAAATCGGCCTTCATTTGGAATTAATTGAATGCAATTTATTCCAGTTCAACTCATTTTAATTTCAATTCAATTAGGCCGTGTAGATTAGATAAATTAAAACAATCCAATTTTGTTTCACCAAGGTCTCCATTTTTCATCATTCTGTCATATGGGAATATTTTCTAAATATCAGTCTTGTATATAGTGACCCTATATTTGTTTTATTTAAGCCAATCCATTACATGAAATTTATAAGTTTCCAAACATATATATATATAATGTATGGGTTTTCCAGATTTGTTTGCGGATTTATTTGTAATGTGTTATTTAAAAAGAAAATCTTTAAAATTTGGAAACTTATTAATTTCATGTAATGGATTGGCTTAAATAAAACAAATATTATAGGGTCACAATGATAAAACATGTTTCAAGAATCAAAGAATGTTTGCAGTGTCAATTCTCCATGAACATGTGGTTATAATGTCCTTATATCCAATCAGGATCTTGTTTTTTCAGTCTCCCAAGAAACTGTCTCCTCAATCTGTCCCCTGTCCAAACACAGTAATCCTTTCTCCTCCCTACTAGCTCCCTACTGGGCTCCTGCCAACCAATCGATTCCTAAATTTACCGAGAGATAAATAGATGTGGAATTAAATCACTTCATAGATAGCACCACCATCTGTCAACTTGTCATTTACATATTGTTTCCATGGCAACTATCAGTTGACTATTTACCCAGGGTAGTGTTTGATTCATGGATAGAAATTGAACTGTATCAAGCTGACATTCAACTGTTTGATGTGAACTTATACTAGATTTATGTTCGGCCAGTATCACATTATGACAAAAAGCCTCCCCGGGGAACTCAACAATCAGTATTAGTAAAGTTGATGTATCTTTAATATCAGCATATATTTTCTTTTGTTTGAGATAGCCATATCTGTTCATGTGAAATTCATGTAGATGCATTTTCAATAGAGACAGATTGTTACTCTGACATTGTGATATAGACATATTTATGAAAATCCATGTTGGAGATTTATGGCGTATGTAAATGGCAGTCCTATAGGACATATCTTTCCTGTATTTGATCGGCTATTGTCTTTGATTAATGGATGAGCTGAAGCAGACTTGGTGTCTGAATTAGTAAATGTTATAGGTACCATTGTTTTATAAGTGTAAAACAAGCTCTGTAGAATGTTTAATGGGCAACGATATATATATAATTAAGGACTCAATGTTGTAGATGTAGTCCCTTGTTTCCATGAAAAAAAATATAGTGAAGTATAAAACTGTCTCGTAGATTAATGTATGAAATAGGTACTATGTTTTATCTTATATAAAAAAAAAACATGGACTATAGTGCAATACAGTTATATATTACATCCTTCATATTATAAAAGATACACCTATGTTGTATGGAATCCATTATAGTATATGATACACCTTGGTTTTATTGAATCCCTCATATTATACCAGACACACCTTTGTTATATTGAATCCTTCATATTATATAACATGCATTTGTTCTATTGAATCCTTCTTATTATACAACATGCATTTGTTCTATTGAATCCTTCTTATTATATAACATGCATTTGTTTGTATTGAATCCTTCTTATTAAAAGATATACACCTTTGTTATATTGAATCCTTCAGATAAATAAGATACAAATGTTTTGTATTGAATCCTTATTATATGAGGAACACCTTTGTTATATTGAATCCTTCATATTAAATGAGACACACCTTTGTTATATTGAATCCTTCATATTATTTAAGATACAAATGTTTTGTATTGAATCCTTATTATATGAGGTATACACCTTTGTTATATTGAATCTTTTATATTACATAAGATCCATCTGTTTATATTGAATCCTTCTTATTATATGAGATACACTTCTGTTGTATTGAACCCTTCATAGTGTATGAGATACATTAATGTTGTTAGCTCACCTGAGCCAAAGGCTC
>JAULCC010447956.1:0-11111 GCA_032358795.1 Nuttallia obscurata | reverse complement strand
CCACATACAATCGAAACTACTCGGCCATTTATTTACGTTTTGTTTGTATGTTTAATTGGAATTTAACGTCACTTTAACAGTATTTCAGTCATATCTCGACGTCCAGCTCATTACGGGTGGAGGAAGACCCCGGGTGACCCCTGTACACTCTTTCAGGCACAGAGTACACCCGGGTAGAACCACCGACCTACCTAAGCCAGCTGGGGGTGGGAGGGGGGGCTTCCTCACTTCAACCATTTATCTACGAAAGTAAGGTCGGATATCACAAGGGGGAGGATGACGTTGGTCCATCCAAAGAAAAACTGAACAGAATAGAACATATCAGCGTCCGTATTGACCGTCTCATTTCCACTACTGATAATCAAAGTCCTGAAGGTACTGAGGTTGTTCATTACGAGATTACCCTGGAAATGTTGCCGGTATAATTTTGCATATGGGAAGTATGAACACAATTGCGTTGACTTAATCAGCTTGAAATTATTTCTGAGTAAAGGTATTTTTCTAATGTGTTATTTCGAATTTATTTTCCTACAAGCAAATTTTATCCAGATAAAAAACTGTGGCTGGCGAGGCTAAGTATGACCACAGAGACCTGGCTTAAATAAACTTAATTCTACCTAATAATTTACCATTGTAACCATTTGAAGAAAATCGGTGCTGTCTAAAGAGTCTCCATGTGAAGTGTCGTCAAAGTCTGTTCTGTATTTTTCAGAGATTTTGTTTAAAGAATTGTTTACTGAAGAAAAGAGGTTTGACAACACATTTGTTACGTTGTTTGGCCCTTCGGACCGATGGAGCTAATACCTAAAATTACGCTGTCCATAGTGCTAAACATTTTATAAACATGTTATTTTACAGATATATATACCTAATGTGCAAGATATAATGTAATCATCAATTTCTAACATGGGGCTCCAAATGGACTCAAGTGCATTAAAGTAATTAAAACGCACTTTACTTATTCTGAAGTCAGCTGAGTTAGAAAAACACATCAAAGGCGAAACATTTTGTGTAAAAAGAAAATATATGAAGTCTGGTTAAATTTTGCCAAAGAAGTAAGAGAGTTGATTAGCCTCGGAGGACCCGCATCGCCATAGATTTTTTTATTTTTAGTCTTTTTTTGCCTACGATGTTAAGTTTAAGGTCCCGTGCATTTTATACAAATTGAAGTACCCTGCCTTTTTATTTGGTGAAATTCGAATGTGACACTGCTTTATTTATCAAACTTTCAGTCCTCATAATTTTATTGTACACGTGTTAGCCCAGGTAAATATGGCCTAAATAAAACTGATCTGGCGCATGCACGAATCGATACGTTCTGCTTGAGTTGGTTTTCTACTTTCGTTTTTGCAATAATTTCAAACGCATTTATTCTACTAAAGAAACGTTTTATAACACCAAGAATACCAAGAATACCAGTAACATTCAATAGGAATTTAACATTTTCGAATATGTCTAGAGTTCCAAAGTGTCTCTGGACCTTTAAATGCCTGCATTACTTATCATTATGGAGAAATGTACAAATGTATATTTCATATGAGAACACATTCGAGCTACGATTTAGTCTAATGAAATTGTATTACACAACAGTGGACACAAATGTATGTATAACTTAAATTTGATAAGCAATATAATAAAAATCTGGTAGGGAAGAAATCATTATCTGAGCTTCAGATTTATTGCTGTGGATCTAGCGTTTAAGAACTTGTAAAATTACAACCAATTTCGTATCACAATATCAACATCTGTGTTACCCAACTCTTATGGCGTAGATTTGTAATAAAATATATAATCGCAATAAACCCGACAAGTAGTCACAACTTCCTCAAAAGAATGTTAATCTATACACCATTTTGGTGTTAAAAACATTATAAGTGTTTAAAGTTACTATGTACGTAGTTGTACCCAGTTTGACCCTAGTAATTGTTTAACCTACTTGCACAATCAACAAAATAAGTTAACTTGCCTCCCGATTTCTATAGTGAGAGCTCTCGAATGTTAACATGGAATGTTCCATTGTTTTAAATTGGAGGGATATTTAACATGAAATTATTCCCTTGTAACAGTAATGGTTAGGCCCATCAGACAATCCGTTGCTTGCAATTTGACCTGGGTCTTTGCTGTTTGAAAACAGTTGCAATAGTTAATTCGGAAATGAAATTGCTATTAAGAGCACAGTATGAATGAGAAAGTAGTTGATCGGATTATTCTTACAGATTAAATTACAACTATGTCGTATATCACAAATGCTAAACAGGATAAACAGAACAGTACTAGATTAAAGTTCATCAAAATTGCTCGACACTATTGATGTGTCTGACCAATACCCCTCCCCAAACCCCCTACAACCAGCTCCTGTTTATTCTACCTACCATTCTAAGCGGATGCGTTTTCATTGCTTGTATTTTAAACATCTGTAATCAGTAATTTTACGATTAAAACTTTAAATTTGTAACAGACTATTATTTGAATTTTGTCGTTGGATTGGTTAAATCAATAGATACGTCGATTTGTTCAAACACTTTCTTTGTATGTGTTATGTAATTAAAGAAAACTTTTGTACGAAGATATTCACCAAGAAAAAATCTTTACTCATTATAAATGCGATCGATAATCATGAAAGCTTTTCTTGGTGTTGTTAAACTTTCATGAGCCTGAGAGGATCACAAATATACTTTGAACTAGGTTTAGTCGATTCGTTTGAATGGTTTAACAGTTATAATCAACACTACACCGTTTTGAGTAAAACACATGAACCGTTCTGAATATGAGCCAAACTCTGCTACATTCATTTCTTCGAATGTAATAACAACTAAGATCCCGCCACCAGCGACAAACCGACTTCTCTAAAATTCCGACTACCATATCCCACTCCATTTAAAACATTTAAAAAACCCGTCAATTATTCAACTCGTTTATCACTAATGAAATGTCAGTGGTAAACGCGTCATTGGAAGGCCGTGGAAGGCCGCGGGTTCGATCCTCGGCCAGGTTAGGCCGCGGGTTCGATCCTCGGCCAGGTTAAACCAAAGACTTTAAATTGGTAGCAATGGCTTCCCTCCCAGTTGCTCAGGATTAACGATTAGCATCACGACTGGTTTGTCGGTGTCAGGATAAAGGACCGGCCGGGGTTCCGTCTCCCGTGTATCAGTGCTATGCACATGTCACGTAAAAGAACCAGAGAGTTATACAGAAGAGTTCTCTGTATCCGCTTCCCTCTTTTTGTGACGTCCATTAACCCTGGATGGCAGAAAATGACGTAAATCAAATGAACAAAATCACTAGTGAAATGCGGTATTATTAGATTTTTGATAAAATTAAGTTTCGTTAAGTTTTGTACCGAAACATATAACGTTTTTTAACAGTGCTTCGTGGCTCAATGGTTAGAGTCACATGGACATTCGCCTGAAAATAGCTTGAGTCATGTCGGTGGTTCAAGACAGGAACATAGGGAATGTTCCTTCACCACGAAAAGCTGAAAAAGTCGCCATATGACATGAACTATGTCGTAAAAACTAAACTCTTTCGCCGCCATAGGCGACTCGGTGATATTTTTGCAAAAAGTTTGAATCCAGATGAATCGCCGAGAAACTCCTGATTTTGTTTTTAAGCCGAAACTCAGGAAATATGGAATTTGAACAGTGTGACAGACGACAATATATGCAGACGAAAAATACGTCGCGCCGAGAGGGGTTAATCACCAAATAAACAAAAATATATTACGTGTGTACATGTAATTAGATCCACATAAATGCTGCATATACTGGCCGAGGTAATAAAACGATATAATATATGTCCGTAGACACTCATAAAGAATAGTTAGTTTAACTATTATATCACTATGCTAATTATTGGAGTAATGTATGTTCTCTAAGTCTATGTTATAAGCCAGCTAACTTGGTATCCATAAAGATTGTTAAGATATCGAAAGCATTTTTTTAGATTTTCGTATTTCCGAATCATCCCTAAATGTAATGGTTATTAAAAATTTTTAAAACCTTTGACATTACGTAAGACTAATATAACCATTACTCGACTGTGACAAGAAGCACACGAAGCATTAGGCCATTTCTGAGTGAATCTTGAAATATCTTGGTTCTTAACAGCACTTTTCAACTTTTACCACGTTTAAATTTAGATCTATGTTTTTGGCAAAGCGCGTTGTGTCCTTGGTGAGAATCGAAAGGCAACTCACCGATCTCAATTTCAAGTGTTAGTTCCGATTGGTTATTTAACGCTGTTTTAGGCCGATAAACCTGCATTTATTTATGCAAAATCAATATTTGTCTATTCAAGAAATGCAAACAGTGGACGAGTTGCTTTTTGTTAGCTGTCTTGTTTACAAATTGGAAAATCATTCTACAATATATAGCCACAGTTTTCAACTTTCATTAGCCCTATCACTGCCTTACCCCGAGTTTTAAGTCATAAGCAAACAGCTTGGATCCGGATGAGACGCCGAGTAACTCGGCGTCTCATCCGGATTCAAGCTGTTTGACATTCAGCCAATTGTTTTGCCAAAAATTTAGGGAATCTGTGAAGTTAAAAAAGGGCAGACGAAATATTGCGCATGCGCGTTTTGCTTCCGGCAGTGACGGGGTTAATGTCATTTACCTCTTGCGTCATCTCAGAGGCATTCCGTGACTCTTGCTATGAAACTATAAAGAAAGAAAAATACTTTTGTGGCTCTTTTAACAACTAAAAATCCATGACGCTTGTATCTAATACAAATGCATACGTTTTGTTAATATTGCAAATGAATATTTTTTATACTTGCTGTATGTTCATTATGCTTATATCTTTTCTATAAGTCCATGACTTCTATAACAATTCAAACCATGACCTTTTGAACAGTTACAACTAATTGCAAATCCGTGACTTTTGTCGCTTTTACAAATCCTTGACTCTTGTACTTATTATAAATATATGGCTTTCGTAACTATTCCGGTCTATAGAATATAAATATTCTGCAGACGCTTTTTGAATCTCTTTACCCGAATATATACTACAAAATTTAATTGTCCACCTAAAAATGTTTTAGAAAAGTTGAATTTTAATAGGCATACGTTCTATTTTTGCGCCTATGGGTCACGAAAACAAAATCTGTTTTAGAACGATTCTATGCATTTCAAAACAGTTTTCAATAAACGTAATTGTCGTAATTAAGGCATACATTGATATCGATATTTTCAATCGAAATGTTCACAATTTATGTCACAAACGGTTACAAAAAAACACAAGAAAGAGTTGAATGGTACGGTTTTTAAATTGACCCCGTAGGTCAATATATCTTTCTTTTAATCTTGCGCCTCGCTGTTCGTCCGAAGTAACATGGTTATTTAGTTGTGTTTATAATTAATAAATTTCCATCACAGTTCTGTAATCAACAATTCACAAAATGAAACGCGTCGATCCTGAGGAAGTCCAGGATATTTTATTTTATAAGAAACTGTGCCGACGGGAGTTCGTCGAAATAGCGGGATTTCATCAACACAGTGGGATTAAATCGAAAGTAAGAATCTACCAAGCATGATCTATAATGTATTATGCCCACGCATCAATAATTAATATAATTTATAGCACCCACACGTACATGAAATGTTCTATTTTTAAACCCTTTCCAGGAATCAAATTTCGAACGTACGGCCAACCTGTCATTGTAAGATATATAACTTTAACTGATTTATATCAGCAGGATATTTATTCACTTTCATTAAGCCATGTGCTAGAGTACAAACGGATAAGTATACCAAATCATGACATCTATAACATTTTCATTCTTTAAAGAATTTAAGGACACTAAAGTATAGATTATATTTGTACCCAATTTCCATCTTGAAATAACTAAAATCATGTGAATAATGCATATACCCCAAACCAAAACATATTAAAGTTAAAAGGTATGTCTGAATTTCAAAGGATCAGCGTTTTAAATCGTTTAATTGCAATTATCTAGCTCTTCAATGCGTTGGGGCTGTGGTGTTCCGATCCCGTTATTGCTGTAAAATCTTAGTCGAAGAATCTATCCAGCTAGCTTGTTGGAGGTAGGTAGTTTTTTACACATGGCACTTAGGATCTTCCACCACCAAGAAAACCTAGAAAAGTCGCCATATTTATTATCTAAAACGTGTAACTTTGAACTAAAAATAAACAAACAAAAACGAATTTCAAAACCGAAGAATACCATATACGCAACGGTTATAAGGCTCATTGCCCAGTCGTTAAATAACTATGAAAAGTAGTTGCCACAAAGGTGGTACAGGTGTGTGATGTTATTAAAAGCTGCCATGTTGCATTTTTATGTCGTTAAAAAACAACATTTAAGTGCTGTGGTTTTAACAATTTTCTGATTCTTTATGTGTTGTTCACGGTGTACAATTTTGAAAGAAATGTTTGTCTGGTAGGCTTTCTTAAAGGCATAACAAAGCTCAAAATCGCTATTGCAATACTGGCTATCTTAAACTGTTTCCTACACTACTATATGTACGAGAAACACAATAACAAACTCAAACTCGAGTATTTATCAGTACATGATTGTTGACATTATGAAAGCTACCGAAACAAACCAGAACTGCTCATATACAATCGGAGGTTGCTCAATTACACATTATATGCACACATGCGGATGCAATCACAAGCGTGGTGTTACATATTGAATACTACAATTTGATTAAATCACAATGACTTTACAAGCCACGAATGCAGGGCGTCCGATATACCTTCCGAGCAGCGGAATGTAAAAATACCTCAGACTACAGTGACAGTAAAATCAGAAATTAACACAATGGTCTATCGATTACAAATAGTGGATGGAATTTCACATAGTAAACTACACGTGTTAAGTGATAGTTTTTATTCATGATTATGTGCACACATGCACTAAATAACGCGATTTCTACATGTTGTTGAGCTTTAGTATGGCTTTTATTGTATTCTTACTGTGCTTTCACGATATTGTAAAGTAAAATGATATGAAACTTGATCTGTAAATTTGGTTTCAAGTTAGCATTGCTAATAAACTATGGTAAACTATCTCCTATGTGATCAAGGTATCAATGAATTCACAGGATATTTGCGTATGGCAGTCAACGCATTAAGTATAAAGGGGTAACATGGTCAATTAAAACTACGATTAGATATCTTGTTGTCACTAAAGAATATTTTAAGCTTTGCCAGTTTTAACCCTTTCGCCGCCATAGGCAATTCGATGATATTTTTGCAAACAGTTTTAATCCATATGAAACACCGAGTAAAGTAACTCGGCGTCTCATCAAGATCCAAATTGTTTGACATCCCGATTCTGTTTTTAAACAGATATTCAATAAATATCATCTTTGGACAGTGAGACAGATGATTATTTATGCTGACGAAAATTATTTGGCGCCGGAAAGGTTAAACTTAACCAAACTGTTTAACATCCGGATTCCGTTTTTTAAGATTAGTCTCTAACCCTGTAGGTTGGCTCTCAGCTGCTTCCATTCATGCAAAGGTTGAGAGCCAGCAGAGAGTAGAGTGTTGGAGACTATTCTTGAGTTTCAAATCTAAGAACGGGTTGGTGAAGTCCAATGGTAGGTGCTGGGAGCCAAGCTACTGGGTTAGAGATTATTCTTGAGTGTCAAGTCGAGGAACTGGTTGGTGGTGTTCCTCCACTATGAAAAGCTGAAAAAGTCTGCAACTTGCCATATGAATTGAATTGTGTCAGTGTGACTTAAAACGCTAAATAAACACACATAAAAAAGATAGCAAGCTCATAAAAATGTGTAAATGTATTTTATCCGGCTACTGCATATACAAATGAGGAAGTACATACATAGCGACGCGTATTGTTTTAAGCTTGTTTTAATACTACACAAGTCAAGCTTTCAAAGTAAGCTTGTAAGAAAAAAAATAAGTTTAGAAAAATATTACTTTTTATTTAAGTACACCATTAACACTTATAATGTCACATGCTTAATTTACATTTTTTCCAAATCTTTTTCAAACAGAATAAAACTTGAGAAACACATGACAATTCTTCAGTAGTAAGACCTCTCGCTAAAAAACCTTAAACTTTCCAAAATGTTGAATTTGAAGTTTAGCAGCCGACATATTATAAAATTGGCACCGAAAGGATGAACATATGGTAAAACTGATCTTCCTTCATATCAAGCTGCACCAATGTTGTGAGCTGTTTTTGTCTAGTATATAAATACGTGTAGTTCACTTATTTAAAGACGGTTTAGCATAGCCACATTCGGCCGACACTCGAACAAGTAATCCCTTAACTGAATTCAAATATACATTTCTGCTTACCTGAATTTAAAGCATATGACTAAAGGCAACAACATCAGGTCTATTATTCATAAAGCTCCTTAGGAGAAAACTAAGGAAATCTCTTAGGTTTCTAAAAATTCCTTATCTCCATAGAATCTTATAAAATGCAACAATTTCATAAATGATGGAATTTTAATTAGGAAATGATCGTAAACTAAGATAAGACAAACTTATATAGAAAAACTGCTTATTAGCAGAAAAATATCTCCTTAAAGTGTCCTTAGGTTAAAAAATCCCTAAGGAGCTTTATGAATACTGGCCCATGTCGTTTTACTGGGTGTAACCAGCACTTGGTGTCTAGTGAAGGGCAGGAGAAAGGCCTGCTTCGAGACTCGAACCCGTAACCTCCTGAACGCATGACGAACACAGTATTCAGTGCTACAAGCCTATCCATTGGATGACAGACAGACTATCGCCCCTAAAGCTTTATTACCTGGCTCGAATTGGTCTTTATGATATTTCAGTACTTTAAGGCATTTATTTCGTAGTATTGTTTCCCTGACATTTCAAACGAAAATCACATGATCGCAGTATTTTAGTTTATATAGTGTCCGACTAGCGCTCAGAAGTTTGCGGGTACGAGTCCTAAAGGGGGCCATATTTCTGACCTTCATTAGGCACCAAGTACTGGTTCTACCCAGAAAAAAAAGACTCGAAAGAATTGCTACAAGACACAGGATTTCACCTTAATCGAGCTTAATAAAAGTTTAAACTAACGCAGATCACAATCAAATTTTGTGAAAATATTAAATAATGCGAAAACAAACAATATAAAATTATTATTATAAAAAGTCTTATTCATCACATGTATTCAAGCCAAAAGGTCCTCAGTGCTTATGATTTTTTATAGGCACTTAGAACATTTTGGCTCCAAGCCCTTGGATAAGGTAATTTAAGACTGTAGCTGAACTGTCAGAAGGTCGGAATTGAGCTCGACAGTGAACTGCCAAAAGGTTGGAATTAAGCTTGACAGTGAACTGTCAAAAGGTCGGAACTAATCTCGACAGTGAACTGCCAAAAGGTCGGAATTAAGCCTGTCAGTGAACTGTCAAAAAGGTCGGAGTTAAGCTCGACAGTGAACTGTCAAAAGTCAGAATTAAGCATGACAGTGAACTGCCAAAGGTCGGAGTTAAGCTTAAGAGTGAACTGTCGAAAGGTCGGAATTAAGCTCGACAGTGAACTGTCAGAAGGTCGGAATTAAGCTTGACAGTGAACTGTCAAAAGGTCGGAATTAAGTTTAAGAGTGAACTGTCAAAAGGTCGGAATTCAGCTCGACAGGTCGGCGATTTGTTAGTGGATCTACAGTAATTTGAAATAAGGTAAGGAAGTTTCGAGTCATTGGAAATTGTAAAACGATACATATTACAACTTTTGTGCAAAAGCTTGGGTTATTTGTTTGAAGAAGACTCTATGTGTCCCTAAGTAGAATCGCCAACATTCTGCAATCTGTCTTATTAATTTCCTGATGTGAAATATTTATGGCACGAGCTGAATTTCGACCCTAAGACCCGAAGGCGGTTGCAAGTCAACGTGCTGAGTGGTAAATTAAAACGAGCAATAAATCAGTCTTGGATTATTTTGGAGATATGTGTTGTATAAAATTAGATATTTGACTGTCTGGCAAAGGTACCGTTTTACTGTCGGCTATGCAATCATGCTTGACTTAATATGGTGTAAAAATATGTTAATATTCAAGTCGTATGCCCTATTTAGTCATATATGGTGTTTCAAATAGCAGCAACACTTCAAGGTCCCGTGTCATTTTAAAATATGGAAATTTCATTTAGAACTAAATAGATTACATTTACCGGCATAAATATATACCAACTGATGTGTTCTGCTTTTTATTTGGTGAAATTCGGTTGTTCGATTGATTTGTTTTGACAAACGTTCAGTACATGTATCCAACTTTTATTAAAACGAACTGGTGTATGAGCGAATCGATACAATTTGTCAGAGAAAATAGAGTCGAGAGGAAGACCGAAATTTCGTACTTCGTCAATGTTGCGGTTGTAAGAAATCAAACCAGTACTGAACAGTTGAAACATTCCGTCAGATATTCGAAAGAAACTTAGGGTTGGTGGGATAGAGTGAAAAAAATAGCGAATCATACCGCGAACTCTCTGATTACATGTCTATCATGTTTGGAGTGATGTCATCAGTCACGTTTTTTAGATTCTTCTTCTTTTGTTTTTGCGATAATTTCAAACGCAATTATTCTACTAACGTGACAAATTTATTACATCTGGAATACTGATAATACTCAAATAGAGTCTAACCCTTTCAAGAAACACTTGGTTTTCGGAAAAGCATGGAACCTGTGACAATTCTATCTGTGGTGACGAGAGGCTTTACTAAAGCTCTGATCTGTGGATAATGTGGAGAGAGAAAAAAGTTAAGTTTTCTTCCTCACCGCCTCAGCTGTGCTGGGGCAAATTTTCCCAAAATTCCCTTGATGGGTCAAGGGTAATAGTCTTTTCACACGGTTCGATAGTAAAGAATGAAAATGTTGTCTTAAAGTTAACGTCACTATTTGGCAGGAGCGCACGAGCTTGTCGTGCGCTATGTATAGTAAATTTGTCATTCTATTATTCTCTCTCACACTGTTAGGACCACATTTCGTTTAAGCCCCATGTGGGCCTGGGGCGTGCTAATGTAGCGCAAGAATTTGGACCACTGCTTAACCCTGGCATGGTCGTAAAAGGCGACTTACAGGGTTTAAATGTGAATCTGGAGTTTCTGCATCTCTGATTCTCCAGCAGGTATTAATTTGTTGGATCCATACCCCATATTTTTAT
>JAULCC010447845.1:0-11111 GCA_032358795.1 Nuttallia obscurata | reverse complement strand
TAGGCTTCTTCCCTGTATGCTAATAAAGCTAACTGTGAAGTTTGATTGACCTAGGTCAAGCAGAACTTAAGTTATCACCCGGAAACCCCCATTTTTCAATAATCTAAGTCCAGAAAGGGGCATAACTCCAGTAAAATTAATCAAACAGGACCCAAAATCGATAGGCTTTTTCTCTGTTTGATAAAGAAGTAATTTATAAAATTTGGTTGACAAAAGTCAAGCAAAACTGAAGATATCGTCCGGAAACCATTTTGAGCCGCCCACCCGACCGCACGCCTGCCCACTGCAGGGTTTCACATTATACGACCAACTTTCAGATGGGCGTATAAAAATAGATAAAACAATGGATGCTGCCGCCAACAATGAATAAGGACCAATGAAGCTATGACATAAGCTCCTCTGTCTAAACAGATTTGCCTAACATAATACATAGGTATATGTTCATAAACTACTTACTAGTAGTATGTGACATGTGATAAGAAATGGACAAAAATTGGATTAACTTTGTGTATTTGATGGCAACTCATCCTCACAGAGTGGACTCATCATTATATCATTATCCCATTACAATGTTAGTGAACAATAAACAGGAGAGCAGTTACAAACAAGGCGCTATTCAAACAGGCTAAATTCTCTCAATAAACACTAAGCAATTTGGCTGGGAAATAAAAGGGGTCTTTTTAACATAAAAAATCAAAACCAAAAATCTGTTCATCAACTGTAAAAGAAAACTATCAGTAGACTGGATTTTTATATAGGCCTTTTTGCCTGCTAGATTTTGACGTGATACATATAAAGATTTTTGACAGTGCATCCTTCAGTTAAAGGATTAGGGGTATTGTAACAGATATACTTTTTTAATAACTATTGACATCTTCCTTTACAAAAGCAGAAAATTCATTTCACTAATTTACAGCAAAGGTAAGTTTTAATAATCACGATCACATCAACTGAGCAAAAATAGTTTTTGAATGTCACAAAACTAATTTCTAAAACACATTTTTTTCTCTAATAAAAGCAAATTAGTTAAAAATTGGTAGTGGAATATGTAAAAGTTGGTAACAGAGAAGATGTCTGTATTAATGTAAGAGAAGCTGTAATAATTGGTAAGAGACTGTGTATTAACTGGTAAGAGAATACACACTAATTCAAAACTGACTGTGCACCAATTCATTCTAGCTGGTCAAAGATTTGTAATAACTGGTATGCAATACTTGGTTACATGTAACGTAATTTGTTTGAGTTTGTAATACGTAGTGAGAGAGTATGTACTTATGCATACTAGATGATAAAAGATTTGTAATAACTGGTAACATGTAATAAAATATGAAAAAATGGCAACCTGTAATATGTAATAATATGTAAGAGATTGTGTAATACTTGATAAGTGGCTATTTACAAACTGATAGTAGACTATAATAACTGGTAAGAGACTGAACTAATACATACTAATTGGCTTAAAATTTGTAATAACTGGTAACAGGTATTAAAAGATATGTATGCAATAGTTGGTAACCTGTAATATGTAATAATATGTGTAACACTTGGTAAGTGACTGTGTACTAACTGGTAAGAGACTTTAATAAGAGACTATGTATTAATGCGTAGTAATTGGTAAAAGGTTTGTAATAACTGGTAACAGGTTATAAAATATGCATAAGTTGTAAATCTATAATATGTTTTAATATGTAACAGATTGAGTACTAATTGGTAAGAGACTATAATACTTGATAACAGAAAATAAAATATGTTTGTACAGAATACTTACTTATATGTAAAAGGTTATGGATATTTAATAATTCTGTTGCAACTCTGAGCAAGCATTCCAAAATAAAACAGCTCGCTTCTCATAACACTTAAACTAACTTTAGTTAGTCTTTGACACAATTTTTTATTTGAACTAGCCCTATCAGAAAATCCACTAGCCTGAAGCAAATATTACTAACCGGAACAGTGTCTATGCTAGTATATTTACATTAGCAATAAAGAATGAAAACAATTAGTGTATTAGAGGGCCATTTCACAGTCAGATATGTGAACTGGATTGGTCTGAGTGAGTGGCCAGCTTGTAACAGAATTTGAACTCTTTACCGTGAATTTTATAAAAGAACAGAAGTGTGATTTAGCCACTTCTCTCGGAAAATATCTTAAGACTTTTTGAATGGTAGCAGCTTTTTATTCAGCTTGTAGTTATTTTCATCTGCTTTGTGATACTAAAAAACTAAAGTAGAGTTCTCTTTGCAAAAATCAAGTGATCTGGAACATGTAAACGCTTGTATCTAGCTTGATTCTATTTCCTGTTACTGTACCCAGAATCCCGGTATCTTACATTTTTTACTTTAAATTGATCGTTTTTCATGTCTGGAGAGACTTAAATTTAATAAAGTATGAAGTCAAATGTAGAAATTCATCTTTTTAATTACTAATTGGTCAATTATAATGACCATGAAAAATTATTTTTTTAAAAATGTTTTGCCAAAATTTGTACATTTAATTTATTTTTTGTTTTATTATTTGTATAACCAGTTATGATGTATTATTTTCTATTAAAAGCACATGCGCATAAAAGTTAAAACTAACAGAGAACATGTATATTTTGTTGACAAGCGCATCAGACAAAAGATGATAATCTATACCTCGTCCTGTTTTATGTACAGAGAATTATCTGGGTTATATTCCTGAATTGGTATTACCATTATAATATATTTCATTAAGCTATGCTTGAGGAAAATAAAATAAAGAAAAACATGAGGTTTCTTTCTTAGAATGCTTCCCCTATGACATGTTTCATGAAAATGATTCGCATTCAAACAAATTGGTGACCCTGAAAATATGCTCGTCCAATGGGCTACTTGCATGGGTTTTTGTTCTCGACTGAGGCATAAATCAGAATACAGAATACAAATTTCATTTTGAGTCAGACAGACATACAATAAACATTATCTATGAATAGCTATGTCGAAGACTGATTTACTTTGAATCAAACTTTACTCAAATTCCTACACCTAGTTATCAGCATTGATACCTTATTTAAACAAACTCTAAAATGTGAGTATTAATATAAATTGAAATAAAAAATATTTGAATAACCTCTTGTTAGAAGTAACTGAGCTGACTGTGTCAATTACTGACCTTGAACTTAATGTCAAGTCAAGGTCACTGTATATGTCAAACTAACAACTTGATATAAGTTTCAGTTTCAATATTTTCACAGAAGAATCAGACACCCATGTGAGCTTCTTTTGAGAAAAACTATGAATACAAACTTTATAATTAATGTTGTCATCTAAACACTGTAATAGACTTAAACATAGCAGGTTTGACTGAGGCACAATGTTACATACCTAGCGTGTATCTCAGTGGAGCCATTGTTGTATTTGCTTCCTCTCTCCCACATACCAAAGTCAGGGGTCCTGTAAGCTCTCTCTACATAAAACACTAGATTCTGCACAAAATTTACCTCATCTGTTGTGAAAATGATCTGAAAACAAACAGCGTGAAATGCCGTGTTGTGAAAATAGAAATTTTAATCCCCCACATTTACCATACAACAGCATGAACATACAACACAGAATGGTAGACATTACTGTTACTTGGACAAGTGTCTAATAGCTCACTAAACTTTGGAGTAAAAAAAGATTTTTTGTTGTAGAATCCTTCCTAAGGTGATACACTCCGTCTTAGATAACCTCCAAACTGGAGGCATTGAATCATCACTATATAAAGAAAGCCTCACTCCCATCTCCAACAAAATAAAAAGGCTTCATTTGCTTTTCATGATATACATGCATACCATTTGACAGTCCTTGGCCTAAGTGTTCTCCAGTTATTGATTGGAAAACTGTGAGGACAAATGCAAGGATGAACAGTACAATTACTAGATATGTTGCCCTTCAGAGGCATAAACAATAACAACAGCCTGAAAGATAACATTGAGCTTTACACTGCAGTTGCCATGTTAACAAACCTGGAGTCCAGAGGTGATCATCTGTACTAGGAAGATGAGGTAGAGGCCAACCACATCAATCTGAAATTAACACAAAAGAGATAATTTAGTTGTCATGGATAATCTTAAGACTTTAAATCAATTGCATGATTTAAATACTTGCTCTAAGATCACTCTTTTCATTTTTCAAATTTTCAGTGATGTACATATGATGTTCAATAACTCAAATTATGTTACTGCAATTTGAAGATTTATTGTCAACTATTTTCTACATAACTATAGTTATAAATTGCATTATGGAGTTCAAGTAAAAAATGCTCTCCAGAACAGTTAGTGGATGTAATGGATGTCCTAAAAAGAGAGAAGCGGGTACAGAAAACTCCTCTGAAGACCTCGCTGGTTCTTTAAAGCACCCAGTGAATAGCACTGGTACACAGAGGATTGAACCCCGGCCAATCACTTTATCCTGACACCGACAAATAGGTCAAAATGCTAACCCCCAAATTCTAAGCACCAAGGAGGATAAGCCTTTAATACCAATTTTGAAGTTTTTGGTTTGATTAGTTCGGGGAGCAAACCAACAACCTCCTCCATAGGCAGCAGTCGATCTACCAATGAGGTAACTGAAGGTCTCAAGAACAGTTAGTGAATTGGAGGTATAATGTAAAACTTAAAAGACTGGAGTTTTTAATTGAAACACAGACACAAAACTGAATATATGAAATCCTGAAAACAACATTAATCCTAAACAAGAGAGATTTACCAAACATTATTGTATGCACCCCAGGGCAGGATTTGAACCCTTGACCCTTCCATACTGAGGCCTGCATCTTACCACTAGACCACCACACTTATACCAATTTGACAGTCCGACATTTCAGGGGCAATTATTAATACTGAAGACTTCATTGCACTAACAAGCAGTTGCTTTTCAAACAGACGGATGCATGGATGCCTTCAGCCAGTACTGGTAGAAATAAATTTTAAAGAAGTTTAAGTGCTGAATTTAAAAAAAAAAAAGCATGCTATGTAAGAACTTTACCCTTTATGTGCTGAACTTCTTTTTGAACTCTTCAAACATCCCATATAGATCACTGTCATGTATTTTCAAGGAAGTTTCATGAGGAAAAAAGTGGAGAACCATATGACCTGGGATAATACTGCATGTAATTCCAGTGTACTTTTTCCCATAATTCAATGGGTAAATATAACTAATAAAATAGGAATGCTGTACTTAAAGTGAAAAATTTACAGATTAACAGACAGACCATCAGTAATTCACTTGTGATCAGACAGATCAAAGAAAATAACACGTGATCAACAGACCAAGTAGAAGTTATATGTTGTCAGTCATACCAAGAAAAATTTACATGTGAATGGACAGACAAAGTAAATTTTACTTGTGATCAGACAGACCGAATGGAACTGACATGAAACCAGACAGACCAAGGATAATTAACATGTGATAAAACAGAACCAAGCGCAGTCACCTGCAAGTGCTCATATTCATCATCCTTGTACACTGGATCCCCTGTCAGGGCATCAAAAATACCATGGACGGCAAAGTCTGCACTCTGATTGGCCTTAAATTTCTCTACCTGGAAAATAGACATTTTTTTAAAGTTACTTTTTAAAGCTGACATTTGTATATGATGGTCAAGACCACTATTCTGCACTTACAGTAATTTTTGTACATCATAAAAAACTAAGAAAAAATTAAATAAATAAAACCTTTATTCATTGCTTATGGAGGGTAAATACAGGTGGATTTTTCAAATAAAGTAGACCTAAAACAAAAACTAAGAAAACATGCCATTTTTAATTGGGTCTGCAACGTTTGTCATTATGATCCAATTTTCTGTAAAAAATCACTAAACACAACAATGTGTTGGCTCTAATTTAAAGATGGACTTAGCATGCCTAGATTTAAAAAAGTACAGTTTATTACATTTTATCTCAAAAACAGCTTCTATCTATAAGTGTGGGTTTTAAGGATATGCATGACCTTAATTAATACCTTATCTGCCTGTCGTATCCAACAGTATAGTATACCCCTCATACATTTGACTGCTATCTGTGCCAACTCATGAGTCCTGCCACTATCATTGTCTATTCGCCTGAAGAAGAAAAAAAGTTAAATATTAGACCTGATTCTGACCTAAGTCTTGTAAGTCCAGGCTTAGAATTCACCAACCCATTCTTACCCTAGAAACTCAAGAATAGTCTCCAATACTCTCTGTTGGTTTTCAGCTTTTGCCAGAATGACAGGTGCTGTGATCCAGACTACAGGGTTAGAGATTATTCTTGAGTTTCAAGTCTAAGAATGGGTTGGTGATTTCCAAGCCTGATCTTAAAGACATTCAATGTCTATTTTAAGGATATATCCCCTTTACATCCTGCCCCCCCCACCCTTTTAGCAGATAAGAATCCCCCAATGTGTGTTCTACCAGATTAGATGAAATGCCTAAGCATAGAGTATTATGAAATCAATCCTTATCCCCCTTCCCATGTGTATGATGTTGATTAGATAATATCCCATACCTAGTATACCCATACCCATATCCTATACCTCTCTGCCCCCATTCAATTCCTTTAAAACCTGCAAAGCTGGGATTTTCAAAAAGCACAAAAATCAAGATCTCGCTCCTGATATCAGGACTTATGAAGAATGGTACAGTTATTACCCCTAATGGCATTAGATGGCCATAGAAAGTATGTTGGGCCAGAGGTGAAGCAATCATCAATGTTTCTTGATATAAATAACAAAAGCAATGTTAAAGTGAATGCATGGAGACCTGTGCAAGCTCTGTGACAACAGAGATCCATATATTCACCAATATTGGTGACAATATATGTTGAGTTTCTGCAAGTGTCACTTCAATGAAAGGGAATGACAGATTGATATGTTACATCTAAGTCTTATTATGGGATCATACAAGGTGGCATGACTGGTCAAATTATCCAGTCAAATTCAGAGATTTTTCATTGACTGTTAATGAGATCTTTGTTACATCAATGCATGAGTGCCATGTAGAAGTGTATGCATCACTATGCCAGTGATACAAGTTTATATACTGAGATAAAGACTAACAAATTGGTCATACCTGTAAGCTTGAGACAAGGCCCAAGCAGCAGCTGCACAGTAGATGCTATCTCGAACATATCCCACTTTTGTTTGCTGTCCATTGTTACCTACTCTAGGGAACAAACCCAAGGTTGGACTTTGATATTTCAGGACCTGCCGCTTTACTGAAATATAAAAAGTTGAATAGAATTGTGCCTGTGTTCAAACTAAACAAGAGGGCCATGGCCCTGATATTGCTCACATGATTTAACAGATGATTGCTGATATATAGAAGAATAAGAGAGACTTTCCAGAATACATTAGAATTGTAGTACATGTAATTTGTTGAAATCTTTTGCAAAAAATGGAAATTCTGCTCAAGTTTGAGGATGCTAACCCGAAAGTACACCCTTACGTTCACATGCTTTACAAACGATTTAACATACTGGCCTAGTTTTTCACACAGCATAACCCAGTATTAAACTAGTCTCAGATTACATCAAGATGAATACTGGAACCAAGTTTCATGAAGATTGGGCCAAAAGAACAGCCTCTAAAGTGTTCAGAAGGTTTTCTCAAGATTTGTCCAACTGATCTACTTTTTGACCTAGTATCACCTACTTTTTGAACTAGTATCACCAAGTTTTGAAGGTGTCAGTTTTTTATCAATTAAAATATTCTAACAAAGTTTCACGAAAATTGGCCAAATAATGGCTTTAAACTCCCGTGATTCACAAGGTATTTGAAAAATTTGACCTAGTAACAGAGTTTCTGACCCAATATATCTTAGCAATACTCCTTATAGTGTTTTGATTATTTCTCTATACAAGCCTAAAGATGTAAAAACCAGTGACACCTAGGTAAGTGTAACTTTTGACCCCCATGGCCAACATCAAAATCAACTTGGTAGAGGACTACTAGAAACTGCTCACACAAAAATAATTAGCTCATGGCCTTATGGTGACTGATATCAGATTGTTATAATTTTAAATTTCTGTGCAATGTTAACCAGAGTTTTGCATGCAATCTTATTATTATTTAAACAGATTTTATTTGAGACAATTCACCCAAGGTAATTCCTATCAAAGCAGTTAAGGAGATTATCATTTGAAAACAAGTTCTTACTGGGTTCAATATCTCACAGAATTATAAGTGAAAGGTGTAAAACCTGACAATAAGCAGTGAGAAAAAAGTAAGACTAGAAAAGAAAGATTCATGTCTTTGGGTTAAAGTTTTAGTCAAATCGTTGGATTTAAGTTTAAGATAATAAGTGAAAGTGGAGTAAAGGGTTAGAAAGAAAAACCACTGACAATCCAAGGTATTCAACAACATCAGGGTGATATTGTATCTTTGCCACACCCTGTCTGATTTGTTTGTTTGTTTGATTAACGTCACTTTCTGTCAGCTAGGGTTAATGGACATCCCAGAGAGAGGGAAGCAGATACACAGAACTCTTCTGTAGAGAACTATAGAGGAAAGTAGTGTAACGTTCCTCTATGCAAGTTAGCATTACCATTTTCATTGGTGGCATAGAGATTTGTATTATACAAGAACAATTGACCCATTCAGGGTTGAACATGCTTTTCTCTGAATGGATTTGTTGTGTCATTAGTGAAAACATGTTATTATATGTATTTCATATATGTCACTTTCTGCCATCTAGGTCTAATGGACGACTCAGAGAAAGGAAAGTGAATACAGAGATCTCTTCAGTAGAACTCTCTGCTTCTTTGTGGCAAGTGTAAAGCACTGATACAAAGGGAACTGAACCTGGTCGGTCATTTATACTAACATCAACAAACCAGTCGCAATGTTACAAGCCAGTCATAACCCAAAACCCTAAGCGTCAAGAAGTGAAAGGCTACTTCCTGTTGTTAGTCTTTGCTTTGACTCAGCACTGTATCAAACTCACATCTTCCCTCATTGGAAACTCTTCCACTGAGCTAACCCGACAGGATTAAGTGTATATATCCATGGAGAGTTTCTCTTGTCTTTAACATTAACATTTTAGCTTTAATATAAAAGTTTTTCTATCAAATTTTCACATAGAACTGTTTTTAAGACAGACTCAGACAGATACAACATAAATATGAGGACAGAGACAAGGGCTAATGAATAAACCTAGGTGAGAGGGAGATACAGATAGAGAGAGGGAGAAAGATAGTTATCCTGAATTGAGATAAGATGCTGCACACTGCAGATAATCCATTACGTTGTGATTGATAAAGTTAGTAGGTCTATCTCCTTTTGATGTAGAGGATAAAACGTTTGCTTGACGATTGTCATTTCCATTTAGTGTACTTCAGTATCGTAGAATTAAAAAAACAACAGCATAAAAACATTACGATAGCCTGCCGACCTTGACATTTGCATTTCATTAAGAAGCTGTCAATGTCATTTTATTTACAACGCAGAAAATGAACCTATACACGAAATAATGTTTTATACAGTAAAACATATCGAGGTTTTATCTAATACGACTTTTCTTTTGGAACTTAACGTACGAATCATGTACTGCTCGTCCAATTCTTTCTTCTGGTCTCTATCCGATTCAGAGGTGGCGGCCGCCATTTTGGAAAATCTATTGTCGACCCCCAAAACGCTCAGCGAACGATCGAATCTTCTTGCGGGCATGGCCGTTTGAGGTGGAGAAAAGCTACTGGCCATACCTGACATTGCAAGTTACAAACACACTAAAAATCCTTAAATGCGTCCTTTTGAAATTACTCGATGTCACTTTGCCTACACATGATCACTGGCGTCAGAAAATAAAATGCTGACAATTTCAAGTCCTGCACAGGTGACCGGAACATATAAATCGAAAGTAGCTAGGACAGCGTAATCTATTTTAAGTAACATTTTCGGATGCTAGATACGACTATTATCCCGTTATTCACGCGCATAAAGTGGCATAATACTCTGGTTCGACCGTCACAATTTAGAATGAATCTTGAATCACAGTTCTAACAAAATTATAGATATACTGATCGATAAAAAAAAGTTGTTGCATTATTGATAAAAACGGAGAAGGACTTTGAATAAAATATACCTGTATGTATGCAATGATGTATGTATGAATGATATATATATATATATATATACGTGTACTTAGGTTTGTATGATCCTACAATGTTTGTTCAGATGAATAAAAGGGTTCCCAGAGTGTGACTATTAAAGGAACTAAAAAAGGCGCTGATCAACTCATCATACATTAATACGATCTTGATCATAAATAAGAGTTCTATCTAGTAGGTATCTTTATTCAACTATATTACACAGTGACCAAGATCTGAAATAACAGAAACGGAAACTATAATAAACTGATAAACTATAATAAACTGATAAAATATGACAATTATCCTATAATGTGGTTAATACGAATTTGTTAATCCTGCCACAGCAGTGGGCCATGTAGAGTTTGAGAAATAAACTTTGAAACTTTGCATGAATTCTGCTCGGAAAAAAAGGAATTAAAAAACGCAGCGGGGCCCAGTTAACATAAATAATGAAGGAAAATGCAGCTATTTTGGTCTGCAGTCTCCGCCAGAAGTATAAAACGCAGCTATTTACGCAGAGAGGTCCTGACATACTCAAAGGGACTTCTTAAATTTAATTCATACTTGAACACACACACAAGATGACAGTAAATCAAAACCCAATATAATAAGGATGTTTACCGCATTCAAAATAACATCTTAGCTATTAATTAGAAATACTTCAATAAAGTATAAGAGATAAAACTCGGGACATTTGCTAATGTTAAAACTGTATAAATTGCAGTTTACACACAATATACAACTGCATCACTACGAATTCAATATTACGAAACTGTACGTGTCGCATAATATGTGATTATCCACGGAATTATGCAAGTAAACGGAATCGCAACTCGCGCACCGTATACAGGCAACTCTCGTTTTAACAATAGGGACATTGTGAGACTGGCGAGACTTGAGATTAGCGTTACTGTCGCTATTTTGAATCAAGGCAGAGACCAAATCTGTCACCAGGAATGTAGAATACGTACGTAGACCTACAGTCAAATATCCGACCGATTCAACAGGCGTTTAAACCGGCGTGCGTCTCGGTGATACAGAGCAC
>JAULCC010447734.1:0-11112 GCA_032358795.1 Nuttallia obscurata | reverse complement strand
GCTGTGGGTTCGAATCCCGGTCTGGGCACTTCGGATTTTTCAAGTGAGGAACCTTCCAGCTGGCTTGCGGTAGGTCGCTGGTTCTACCCGGGTGCACTCTGTGCCTGAAATAGTGTACAGAGTTCCCCCAGAGTCTTCCTCCACCTGCAATGAGCTGGACGTCGCGATATAACTGAAATACTGTTAAAGCGACGCTAAATTCCAAACAAACAAACAAACAAACTATAATCAGACCTAAAAAGCAAAGATTTGAATTAACCTTTAGCCTGCTGAAAAAATGTCGTCTGCTTAAACTGTCGTCTGTCCAGATTTAAAAATTTCACCAGAATCGCCCAATATTTCGAGAAACAATTGTCCGAGTGTCAAACGGCTTGGATCCTGATTAGACTGCGAGTTTCTCGGCGTCTAATCTGGATCCAAGCTGTTTGCAAATTATATCACGTCGCCCTTAGCAGGCTAAAGGTTAAAGAGGGCTTTATTTATATTGGATAAAATTACAGAGAGTGACTGAGAGAGAGAGAGAGAGAGAGAGAGACGGCGTTCTATAGAGTTGTCAGTTGATTACGGAGATGCTGTTTAAGATTCCCAGAAATACGACAAGTTTAACTAAAAGCACTGAATTTAGTGAAAGAGATTTGAAAGACAGAAAGTTTGAAAAGAAAGAAACAACTTCAACTTTGAAATGTTAACACATATCATTTTTAATCTAAAACTTATATCGCGTTGCATACTGGGGATACACAATGACGTATTCTTGCTCTAGCTAAATTCAAATGCTAAGCTCTGTGAAGAGGTTCAAGAGGTTTTAAACTTTTAAACGATCAGTCAAAAGATTTGGCTCTGCGCCTTTCAGAGCGAAAAGAAAAATTAATAAACATCAAACCTGATATGACTAGGTTCGAAAGTGTTAATTTCCTTATGCTTAACAGTGGTGTTTGTACATGTATAACGTTTCTTTATTTTATACGTAGAAGGAAATAAAACCACAAAGACGGCAAGTTTCTGTAGACGGTTCGGTCCTTGAGTGATTGAGTCAGTAAACTGAACGATATTCTTTAGCGGGAATCTGATTGTATATCTATAAGTTTACCGTGCCTTAGGCTGATGGGAATAACTTACGAGATAACATATCTCGATACAAAAATAAATGTACGAAATGAGAAAAACGATGTATCGAAAACAGGTTTGTTCTAGAGATTAGAAACAGTCCGACTAACATGTTCTAGAAATCAGGGTTTGACCTATATAAAAGCAATATATAATTAAGGAGCAGGGGGATAAAATATTACATTTTTTTGCACGCACATACTTGCTTCTTTACAAAAACAAAACAAACAATTAAGTAATGTGTTAATCAGGTTTTCCCTTGTATAAAACATTTAACCCAGTACTATTTAAATACTCATAAATGAGGTATGGTGTTGGGAGGTTTTGGGAGGTTTGGGTGAGGTGTTTGGGTGTGGTGCAAATGGGGGCCTTTGTGACTCAGTGGTTAAAGTCTTTGACTTGTAGTTTCTGTAGGAATGGGGTTGTAGAACCGGGACCAGCAGACTTGGAATTCATCAACCTGTTCTAAGACTTGACTCTCGAGAATAATCTCTAACCCTTTAGTCTGCCTCCTAGCATTTACCATTCTGGCAAAAGAGGAAGGACAACAAAACGTGGTGGAGACTAGAACCGGGACCAGCAGACTTGAAATTCACCAACCTGTTCTTAGACTTGAAACTCAAGAATAATCTCTAACCCTTTAGTCTGGTTCCCAGCACTTACCATTCTGGCAAAAGATGAAGGACATCAAAAAGTGGTGGAGACTATTCTTGAGTTTCAAGTCAAAGAACGGGTTGGTGAATCCCAGGTCTTCTCGAGTCATTATTCTTTTTCATTTGAGGAATCTATCGAGCTAATAGATAAACACACATTCATCCCTAGAGCCCCCCTCCACCGCAAGAAAAAAGTGTCCGGATAGCGCAGTGGTAACGCGCTCGCTTCTCACCAATTCAACCCCGGTTCAATTCCCGGCAAGGGTTCTGAAGTGGTCTCCCGTCCGGACACGTAGGGTTTCCCCGAGTTTTCCGGTTTCCTCCTACAATAAAGACCACAAAAACGCCTCAATCCAAGCCATCGAGAGTGATTAATATAAGTTGTAAGAACTTGTTTCGCAATCGTTGTAATAAATAAGGTTTACAATAAGGAAAAAACGCACTAGTAAACTAACCATTTGACACGTAAGATGATGGCTTGATTGAACACTCAACTAGACAAACAAAAACTGGATATTTGGTTTATGGATATAAGTCAGTAATTACAAGTCTTAAAGTATACTTTGAAGTCAATTCTTTCTCTAATGCAACCGTTTTAACCCTTAGCCTGCTGAGCGCAACCAAAATGAAATATGCTTGGATCCAGATCAGAAGCCGAGTAACTCGAGTAATACGGCGTCTAATTCGGATCTAAACTGTTTGACATTCGGTCAATTGTTTCGCCAAATATTGGGCGAATCCGATTAATTTCAAAATCCAGGCAGACGACAATTTTAGCAGACGACTATTTCTTCGGTAGGTTAAGGGTTATAAAAACTACACTCGGACACTGCATATCATTTGAGTCTACACAGTTTGCACGTTCCTCTTTAGCTGAGTATAACAATATTAGTGTAAAAACATTTAAAAATACAACGTTTTAATTCACAAATGTATCTAATTTATATATTCGACCAGTGTAGATCCAGACTATCTTGCACGGAAATCTGCACTGACTAACTTAACATGACTGTGTGATATACATGGCAAAATTATTTCCAATCACATAAAATCATAAGATAAAACAATTATTTGTTCATTGATCATCATTCAACCCAAGGCTTCCACGAATGTTGCTGGATAATCTGGGTCTGCACTGCTCGCATACATGATAAACAGTGTATCCATATAGTAGAAATACGAGGGCTGATTGATAAGTTGTGAGCCTCATATGTAAGGGTTTGACTTTTGGCGGACATATTGCATTATTTTTAACATAATCCCCTTCAGTATTTATACACCATCTGACAGAAAGTGGGTACCGGAAATGGCCTTTTTCAATTTTGGAAATAGATGAAAATCTGATGGAGCGAGATCAGGCGAATAAGGCGGGTGCTCAATAAATTTAAAGCCACAATCGTTAATAGCAGACATTGCAATGACAGACTTGTTCACAGGGACATTGTACTGGTGGAAAACACACCTTTACTGAGTTTTCCGCGGCGATTGAGTTTAATATTATCTCTCAACTGCCTAAGAAATGATACATAATATGTGCCATTGTTTGTTTGTTTGTCCCTTTTGCAGATATCCTACCATCTGAATACCATCTTAGTTTTTAGTTTAAACTTATTTATTTTAGCTCGATTATGTTGAAAGCCTATGGCTTGTAGAAACACTTTCGAGTCCGTTTCCTGGGTAGAACCAGTACTTGGTGTCAATAAATGAAGGTCAGTAGAAAGGCCCCTTTCGGGGCTCGAACCCGCAACCTCCTGAACGCAAGGCGTACACCATATCCATTACGCCACTGCGTCCTTAATACCATCTTAGCACCTGCTTAGCTCCTTCAATACAAAGCTCACAACTTACAATGTATTAATCAGCCCTCGTACAAAGTAAACAAAATGCAAACTTTGCAAATGCGCATAATAGGACCAACCGGCGCTGATAAGCCCAGTAGGCTGAATGTTTATGGCATTTTAATAGTTATGTATGTCCATTGTGACCCATAAAGCAAAAAATCAAACTGAGTTCGAAGGTGGCAGTATTTTTAGGTAAATAATATGAACAAAAATGTCAATGACAACAACATAAAATAATACCATTTTTAATTTTTTTCACAAAAAAGGAGAACATAAAAAAATATCGCAATAAAATAAAATAAATAATAAAGAAGCGTACATGTATCTCTATCATTTAAAAATGCGAATACATTATATTTACATTCGCCTATTGAAATCTGTACAAAAACAATGCGCCAAAAGGGTTAACGTTCGAAATTTTAGGACACGATATGAAAACGTGTCTTAAGCTTTAATAACCTCATTTAGAAATTATGACGTCAGCTGTTAGACGTATTCCAGAGCTCTTGTAGGGGGTATTAGATCTATATTGATCACATGATCTTGCTTATTTCCCGTGTAATATAATCATCACGTATTTTCTTATATAAACAACACGTTACATGTACATATAAGAACCGATGACGTCACAAAATCAATAAGAAAAATCTTATTAACCTCTTGTTGTATTGTCATATGATAAAAAGAATATCAAATTCGTTTTCACTTAAAATAGATTTTTATTAGACTCGTCCTGGAACCATTATTAAGCTCGACAGAGGCTCGCTTATAAAGATTTCTGGACGAGTCTAATAAAATTTTATATATAGTGAAAACTCGCCAGATATGCTCTATATACATTGTATGTCTCATAATCACCGATATAATTGTGTTTGCTATTTTGAATACAGTACGTACCTATATCGTAGTCACATAAAAGATCATCGACTAAAACAATATGACGCTCGACAATACTCGCGTTATATTCTATTTACCACATGAAACATGACCATGTGTAAAATGAATACACAAATATTTCAATATGTACATCCCTTTTCTATATATTACTTATATACATGCAAATTGATTTATCGTAATACTTATTTATGACTACTGTCTATTTATTGTACAACTATTTGGCAAAAAAATTTGTTTAAACTACTAAAAAAGTGGCTGAAATTAAAAATAAATTACATATCAACCCCTTCACTGCCTTACCCCGAGTTTTAAGGCATATGCAAACAGCTTGGATCCGGATGAGACGCCAAGTAATTCGGCGTCTCATCAGGATCCAAGCTGTTTGACACTGAGCCAATTTTGTTTGCCAAAAATTTAGTGTATTTTTGAAGTAAAAAAATGAGGCAGACGAAATATTGCGCATGCACGGTATTGTTTCCGGCAGTGAAGGGGTTAACATATCGATAGGCAGAACGATTTATAAAACACATCGCGAATTTAGCCTCCCAATATCCCATTGGCGGATACCTAAATGAATAGGTAAATGAAAACTATGGCTCATTAATGTATGAATTACTAAAACAAATATCATAGCATAGCACTAGTTTAGTTAAATACATTATTAGTTAATCTATTACTTTGCAATGTAATTGTTTTGTATTTATCTTTAGAGAGAGTTGCAAGGGTGTGGGTTTGATCCCTGCGTCAGATAATCGTTTTTTTTATATAACATGTGCAGAATACACAGAACTGATACAGGGTGACGCACCACTGTGCCTCATCGCTACTGTTGTTGTTAAGATATTCAAATTCAATGTTTGACCTAGGTACATGTACATGTATCATTATATACCAAGTAATTCCGTAAATATTATTTCGCTTAGCAAGACCCCTTCAAGGTTACTCCTGCGGAGCTAAACATACGAACAAAGTTCTACTTTTTAGAAATAGTAAAATTGATGTGTTCAGATCTTTAAGCGCATTTCTGTGTTCTTATTTAAACTTTGTTTGGAAAGAACTGTAGCTATATTATAATGTTGTACAACTTGTAGTTCAATGCATTTGCAAATGTTAAACTAACACAAAGTGTATCATAAAGAAATGTATATGTAACATCGGCAATAAAATATTATAACACTAAATTTCTATCGTTGACTTGCGTTTCGTTAATATCTTGACTGGATTTCATGTTAACCCATAGCCTGCTTAGCGCGACCGTGTTTTAACTTGCAAACAGTTTGGATCCGGATTAGACGCCAAGGTGTTTGATACTCGACCAAGTGTTTCTCCATGTATTAAGCGAATCTGATGGATTTTAAATCCAGGCAGACGACAATTTAAGCTGACGACATTTTTTCAGCAGGCTTAGGGTTAAACTAAACTTTTGTCTTTGACTTGCGTTTCGTCTGTATCTTGACTGGATTTCGTGCTAACCTGCGTCATTTCATAGCCCGTCTTAGAAGATGGTGTTGATTGCGAGGATAACGAACTAAAAAAGTCAAATCGCGGAAATCGTTTCTGACACAACCGTTCAGCTATTGGCTTGATAAGCGTTTCCTTTAATACTTTGCGAAACTTTGAATTGAAAAATGTGTAGATATAGAAGTTTGCACTAAAAGACAAAACGAGCAGGATTTCATATGCAGCGTGAATAGCTCGGTTTGTCGCAAGGTTGTATCGAATGTCCGCGTGTGCAGCAATGGCTGCGTACAGGAGAAACCCAGAATAAGGGAGTTCCGGGATTAGAAACACAATGACAATGGCGAGTACAACGTAGGAGACTCGGCGGTTTTCTTGTTGGCGTTTACGAAAAGTGTCGTCTGCGGCTTTTGATTTTGTACTTCCAATAGCCATAAGATTATTCACACTTTTGGTGAGGTGGTATATGAACACACCGGTAAACAGAACGAGCAAGACTGACGGTAAAAGGTGACCCAGAAGAAAAGCTATCCATAAATAAGCACACCCGTCGACACAGTCACCCTCTTTCAAAACACGCCATTCACATAAACCTCCGACCGAATGATCATCGAACAAGTGATAAATGTGTAATAATGGCGCGAGACAGAATATTACAACGCACACCCAAACCGTATGTTTAACAGTTAACCAGTGTTTTATGGACACCCCTCTTACAGAGAGGAAACGTTGAAACGCAAGAAACAATGTCAGCCAGACGGATACAGTGTGAAAACACTTAGACAAGAAAAACTTCGAGATCATAAAACCCTCACACATGTCGTGAGAAAGTGCGTATCCTTCCAGTGACTTAGGATGTGACGTAGGATGTGACGTGTCACGAGTTAACATTGCCTCATAATACTCGTCGTCTTCATAATAATACTCCGTAAAATGATAGTCTGTTGTGGCGACTGTTGTTGCGTTGAAAAAGTCTTGTGCATTTTGGGGCGTTTCTGGACTGAATTTCTGATACACAGCTATATAAGATGGCAGCGTTACTAGACCAGTTAGAGAGTCGGAAATCGAAATCGCCGTCAAAATCATGTACGTCACATTGCGCATGCGTTTGCGCAGAAGCACTGATATGACGACTGCGTTGAAAAGACATGTGATAACAACAAGTATCTCCCAGATGTAAAGATAGATTGGTCTTTCAAATGCAAAGCCTCGATAAAAAAACACACTGTACTCGTGACCAATACTGTCTGGGTATTTGGTATTGATGTTTGAGCTATTAGATCTACCCTTATACTCTGGGTATGTGGTTGTTTGATTAAATTCGTATGTATAGGAATTCGTTGCCATACTGGAATTCTAAATTGTAGATAAGCTATTTATTCTAGTATCTCGTGTTGAAAATAATGTTGTTTTTTATGACAAGTGAACTAGATCTAGTACAACACATCTACACCATTTTCAATTAGTTGTTCTTGATTTAATTCCGTGGGCGTTTTCTGTGTTTATTTTTAATGACTTTGCTAATTGACGTCAATTGTATTGAGTTATGATGAATTCATCTTTTGACGTCAGTTGTGTTGATTGTTTTGATGTCAGCTGTATTGGTTTTTGTCGACGTCGTATGCTCAAGGTTTCACTGACGAGTGTGACAGATTCTCTATTGTTACAACCGGTGGTCAGTTCTCCAGCTTGAAGAAAGGGTAACACATATTTTCCAGCAGTCTCTCTGACAAAATTAATCAAACTTACAAAAATGTCTGAAGAAAATATTTTTCTTTGATTATTTATTGATTTCCTTTTGCCAAAAACACTGCTGACATTAGGTAATGTATGTGTAAAAACGCATTTCTTTTGGAATTGAGGTTAACAGTGTAGTTTGACGCAATTATCCACAATTATTTCCAGGTAAACTATTTTGCATCACTGTCTTCCCCCCTATAGTATCTCATTACGTATTTTCTGTTGTTACTGTATCAGAAATCCACACAAACACGCTGAATGTAAACAAGTGCAGCTGACACGCTGAAAGTTGTTGTTGTCAATGCTGTCAATGTTGCCAATATTGTAAATGTAGCCAGTTACCGAAAACCTTCAGAATTCCGTCGAATCACTCCAGTGCATTAAATCTTGATTACCTGAAAAACAGATAATACAATTTCTCAAAAATCTTTAAAAAAGCAATCTTGCGCAAATCAACCGCACAATAAATATAAAAAAAAAGTTTAATCAATTTCATTTTGGCGCTCATAAGTTTACTGTCCCGTGAGAGAAATGTCACAATATGTATGTTAACTGTCCCGTGTAAGCACTGCGAACAGAAACGTGCTAACTGTCCCTCGTAAGCTTTGTGTACATATGTATGCTAACAGTCCCACGTGAGCTTTTGTATATATGTATGCTTACAGTCCCGTGTGAGCTTTGTGTACAGATGTATTTTTACAGTCCCGCCTGAGCTTTGTGTACAAGTGTATATTTACAATCCCACGTGAGCTTTGTGTACAGATGTATGTTTACAGTCCCGCATGAGCTTTGTGTACAGATGTATGTTTACAGTCCCGCATGAGCTTTGTGTACATATGTATGTTTACAGTCCCACGTAAGCTTTGTGTACAGATGTATGCTAACAGTCCCAGGTGAGCTTTGTGTACATATAAATGCTTACAGTCCTACGTGAGCTTTGTGTACAGATGTATGATTGCAGTCCCACGTGAGTTTTGTGTACAGATGTATGTTTAGAGTCCCGCGTGAGCTTTGTGTAAAGATGTGAGTTTCAGTGTCAGTATTGCGAACATATGTGGGTACGCAATACTGGCATCGGGTAGTGAAAACATATATATTTGCATAATGCTGACACGAGATACAGGCAGTCTCACTGTTATATCAAGGTCTCACCTGGTTTATGATTGCTATACATATCTTATACTGCTGGGAGAGATAATACGTTGCTATGATGTTGCCTGCATTCCCGAAATAGATGAAATAGTACCAGTTATCTAATCATATGCGTCTGACCTGACATCATTCTTCGAGTTCTAAGATTTATTTATCGTTGGTGAGTTCTAAGAAAATAAAACACATAAAATGGGAAACACTGATATATTAGTTGGTGTGTAGGCGTTTTCAACGAATCTACATAATCTGTTGCATTAAAGCTATTGCTATGTTTTGCATTACGCCTTTATCAAAATTCATAATTGCTTCCCTGAATCTCTTAACGTGTTTTTCTCAGCATCTCCACAGGAACCTGACACACTTCCATAAAGAAATCAATGGTTGATTTTTGATATAAAGTCGGAAAGACAAAATCTATTGAAATGCAACAAAACAAATTATTCGGTATTACGTAAAATACTCGTTTTGAGTATCTATTAAAATTAAACAATTTTAAAACCATGGATTTTATCAAAATCTACTTGATTATGATTTTTCAAAAAAAAGAATCTTGTAGTTTATTGTTAACCCTTGCAGTAAATAGACGGAGCAAGAAGTGTTCTCTATACCGGTAGACGTGGCACGTAAACATGCATCTAGCAGACAAAAATAAACAAAGGGCCGGGAAGGACTTGTTGGGCTATAATTTGCTTGTCTGGGAGGATTTGGTTGTTGGGTAAGGGCATTTTTGTTGTGTTAGGACATGCTTGTTGTGTTACGACATGCTTGTTGTGTAAGGACATGGTTCTTGTGTAAGGACATGGTTGTTGTGTAAAGACATGGTTGTTGTGTAAGGACACGGTTGGTGTGTAAGGACATGGTTGTTGTGTATGAACATGATTGTTGTGTAAGGACATGGTTGTTGTGTAAGGACACGGTTGTTGTGTAAGGACTTGGTTGTTATGTATGGACATGATTGTTATGTAAGGACACGGTTGTTGTGTAAGGACATAGTTGTTGTGTAAAGACATGGTTGTTGTGTAAGGACACGGTTGGTGTGTAAGGACATGGTTGTTGTGTAAAGACATGGTTGTTGTGTAAGGACATGGTTGTTGTGTAAGAGTATGGTTGTTGTGTAAGGACATGGTTGTTGTGCAAAGACATGGTTGTTGTGTAAGGACACCGTTGTTGTGTAAGGACATGGTTGTTGTGTAAGGACACGGTTGTTGTGTTAGGACATGATTGTTGTGTAAGGACATGGTTGTTGTGTAAGGACATGGTTGTTTTGTAAAGGCATGGTTGTTGTGTAAGGAAATGATTGTTGTGTATGAACATGCTTGTTGTGTATGGACATGCTTGTTGTGTATGGACATGGTTGTTGTGTAAGGACATGGTTGTTGTGTAAGGACATGGTTGTTGTGTATGAACATGCTTGTTGTGTAAGGACATGGTTGTTGCGTAAGGACATGATTTTTGTGTAAGGACATTGTTGATGTGTAAGCACTTGATTGTAGTGTAAAGGCATGATTGTTGTGTAAGGGCATGATTGTTATGTAAGGACATGATTGTTATGTAAGGACATGGTTGTTGTGTAAGGGCATGTTTTTTGTGTAAGGACATGGTTGTTGTGTTAGGACATGATTGTTGTGTAAGGACATGGTTGTTGTGTAAGGACATGATTGTTGTGTAAGGACATGGTTGTTGTGTAAGGACATGATTGTTGTGTAAGGATATGATTGTTGTGTAAAGGCATGATTGTTGTGTAAGGACATGATTGATGTGTAAGGACACGGTTGTTGTGTAAGGACATGGTTGTTGTTTAAGGACATGGTTGTTGTGTAAGGACATGATTGTTGTGTAAGGACATGTTTGTTGTGTAAAGACATAATTGTTGTGTAAGGACACGGTTGTTGTGTAAGGACATGATTGATGTGTTAGGACACGGTTGTTGTGTAAGGACATGGTTGTTGTGCATGGACATGGTTGTTGTGTAAGGACATGGTTGTTGTGTATGAACATAATTGTTGTGTAAGGACATGGTTGTTGTGTAAGGACATGGTTGTTGTGTATGGAAATTAGTGTTGTGTAAGGGCATGATTGTTGTGTAAGGACATGATTGTTGTGTAAGGACACGGTTGTTGTGTAAGGACATGGTTGTTGTGTAAGGACATGAATGTTGTGTAAGGACATGGTTGTTGTGTAAGGAATTGGTTGTTGTGTAAAGACATGGTTGTTGTGTAAGGACACGGTTGGTGTGTAAGGACATGGTTGTTGTGTATGAACAT
>JAULCC010447623.1:0-11116 GCA_032358795.1 Nuttallia obscurata | reverse complement strand
ATTCGAACCCACAGCGGTGAGGGGCTGAGAGATTGCAAGTCAACGACTATAACCACTCGGCTACGGAGGCCCCCGATATGATTTTAAAAATACACCGTTTCTATATATACTATCAAAACACTGATTTAAGTCGACAAATGCTACATACAACCTTTTATTATCAATCAAAAAGTTCCGAACAAACAAGTGTAATGCAATTACTAGTATAGTAAAGCACATAGTAAATTGTTTGCTTATGAATAGATACTGATCTTATGCAGCTGTGTAATTATCTGTATCTCTGAGTTTTCCACGCATCAACATGCACGTGTATTTGTTGTAAATGTCCTTAGCATTAAGACTGGGTATATGTAGGAAACAATTATCTTGCCGGATCGATGTGGAATGACGATGGAATTACTCAAATCAAACGTCACTTGAGAGCTGCGAATGTCAACAGAGGAAGCTTTATCCGGCAAGGCCCATATTCGTATGATTTAAAGTCTCATTCTGTAATTATCTTTAAGGCGATTGCGCAATGTTATAAGTCACGCTATTTTACGATTAATTGTATCGGAAATAATTACTTATTGATGCGTAGCAGAGTTGCGCACAAATTTGCGCAGTGGGATTACCATAATGGTTTATGTCAGACTGATTACAATAAGTTTAACACTGAAGACTGCTTTCAGGAAAAGGATAACGCTTGAGGAAAGATGGTAATTTAAAGATTGTTGTATTCATCTTCTAATATAATTTTGCTATGTTTTCGTATTTTAAGTTGCAAATAGCTAATGTATATTTATTTCTAATGATGTAATTGGTAATCGCATTCGATTAATGAGATGATATATGTCTGTGTTGAGGTAAAATGTGTTATGTCAGACTGTGACCAGTATTTTGTTTCCACAGATGAAGATAGACCTTTTCCTTCTCCTGATGGTCGTCAGACTAATAGAAGCAGGTAATACACTTCATCATGTTGTTTCTGTTCTATTTTATGCCTTAATGATGTATTTGAGCCTCAACGGGACAAAAAATGATCTCTGAGTGTCTTAGAAAATGATTGAGAGACTAAGCTGGTAAAATTAAGATTCGTACTACATGCAGCACTATAGACATATCTTGTATTGTTTTAAATTGATATGGAATATTTGAAGGGACATTTTGTCATGTTGTGGCTCAGTTAGTTTTGTATGGAGGAGTTTAAACGATCAATATCTAAATTTGAAACACATCTGCAAGAGTTACACTAGTACACAATCTAATTTGACATTCGAAGTACAAATAAAACCGACAATGAAAGGATAAAATGCGTATTTACACACGGCATCATTCTGTTCTTACACTTAGGCATAAAGGTTATGTTTAAATGATGACATTTTACCAGGATTGTTATGTCATTATTGAACACAGTCAAGTAACTGAAAACACAGACACACATACAGCAAAACATCGCCTTCAAAATGCAGCCTTATTCGATTTTTAATATACTTTTGTGACCTAACTGCATGTCCATAAAGTATGTTATCAACGTTGTGTAGAATATTACAATTGATATTGTATTGTATTCTATGTAATGCTATCTTTATGCGTATCTAAAGTTAAAAGATTTAAAATTATCCTGTGGCATCAGTTACGATCTTTACTACAATTCTTCATGAATGTAATTTTTATAATTAGTGCTGTACAAAACAGGCCGAAATGTTTTGCCCTGCATAAATCTATCGGTAAATTCACAAGATATTTCTCAATGCATTTAATAGTTAAATGAAATAGGACGAAAAACAGCATTTACATTCTGAGCAAATCTTATTAAGATCTCTAACGTAAATATCTAATCAATGGGCATTTTAGGGACGCCGAGTATAAAAATTAACTAAATCAAAGAGTGAGATAAAGAAAATTAATGACACTAATTTGATTCTCTTCTCATAAATGAGAAAAAAACATAGACATAGATAAAATTGTATTAAGTCTCACTTTTGTACATCTGGTATGCAATTATATACAACAAGTGTCAACAAATACACTTACAAAATCCCTCAAAATGAGTTATGAGAGAATATTATCTTTACAGGTAGGACTAAAAACGAGTATCATTTCAACAAGATGCTATTTTAAACTGAGTTAGGTAGTGTGTAAGAACAACATACCTATTTGTGATGGACTATGATGCGAATAAGAAGTTTAGTGTACATGTATGCTTATAAAATGCCAGCTTTTAAAACAAATTTAGTGTAGAAATGTCATGGTATTCATGTTGTTGTTTTGAAAATATATTATACCCCATTATGAGTTTGACAGTTAAAATAAGCCTTCAAATAATGAAATAAGTACTAAGATTAAAAGATATTATCAAACCTTTTAGACATAATTTTTTTCCCTATGAATATGTTCTTAAACAAGTATATATATGCGCATCCATATCGAGCAGACACAAATACACTCTTTCTATATACATAACTTTTTATCTCTATAAATGAGGTTTCTTTTCTGTTAGTTATCATTGCATGTTTAGGGAATGTATTTAACAACATCATTATTAGACATAAATATGATAAATAAATTTCCCGGTATCACAGAATTTTGAAAAGTCTATATTGAAAGGAGTCTCTCAAGTAAAAAGCTAGGTCCTAGGAATGTTATATACAGGATGTGTCAATAAAACACAACAACTGTGATACAACAGGCCATCTAAAGAATGATTTCAAATCTTTTAGGTGAACATTGATGGCCAACATGGTTTTAAACGAATTAAAGAAATCTCATTCTGCTCGAATAAGCAGACAGACAGTTCTGTACGTATTAAAGCATACATGTGTTTCAGGTACACGTATTTTTTTCAAGGTGTTACACAGTGCCGTTATATTCTAAAGATGTAACTATGTGAGTGCAGAAATTAACCTTTTGTCTTTATACATATTTTATATATCTGCTTAACGTGAATTTCGACAACACACATAATAAGATAAGTTTGTTGATATCAAACATACAACGATGACTAACATTACAATATCAAAAGCCGTACCATACGCAAAATAAGTCATATTGTTATATTTTCTCAGCACTGATGTGTGCCCTTTCAAGATACATAATAATGATAAAAAGTTATATACCACATTTGATATTTCACTCATTTTCAAATTGGACATATGCTCAAAGGTGCTTTTACAATTAAACTATTACCTCCAATCACAAGGTTGTAAGTCGGCCATTAACAAATGACGTAGATTGCAGCCACGGCACAATGGCTTACACGTTCACTGGAACCCCTTTATACACCTGGATGGAATGAGGCACACGTTAGATAAGCTGTTTACCCAGAAAAATTATCCGATGGCCCGGGTTGGGCACAGACATAAATTGTGTTTATCACATAAAACTATCTCTGACAGTATATGTAACCAATGACTTAAATATAATAATACACTGATGTATTATCGATATTTGCGTCCCGGTCTGGAACAATGAAGTACTTTTAATTAAAGCGCCTAAACTGGATACCACAATGACGTCACTTTCAGCTAAAATAGCAATTGTGTAGCAGAAGACTGTAGACATTAAGATGCGTGTGCATTTATTTAAAACAGTTTCCTGTTCTGCTTAAAAATTAGACTCTTACATTTGTGTTGATTTATTGTCTTCCTCAATAAACACGCCAACAAAGCTCGCGTCATATTGTTTTAGTCAACTCGTTTACTAAACATAATAATAAATCAACACTCATGTATAATCCTCTCTATAATAAATTTAAATATGAAGATGTTTAGCTTTTAGTAGTTTCGACGAACACGCTAGATGCAAGTTGTATTCCAACTATCTCCTTATCATCTGTTAACGAGCATTGACCGAAGTTGCTATTTCAGGCTCAGTTTCCACTCATTCTTTTTTAATTACCAGGGACTGACTTTGAACAAACGTGACTTTATAAATTACTCAGTGGATTAGCACGAATAAAGAAACAATGTTAATGGAATAGTTACTAGTGGTTTCGTGTCAAGTATTTCAGACTTTTTATGGGGGAGTTTTATTTCCTTTTGTAACGCAAAGTATGATTTGTTTAAGCCTTTCTTTGCCGAAAGGCAATTTTTCAATTGTGAAACCATTTAAAACAAAATAACACGGATTTAAATTCTAATCATGGAATATCGTGCAAAAATGCTTTATATGGGTAAAACATGAATATTTGCATAAATGCTCTATATGTGTAAAATAGAGATAAAATGAAACTCAAGCGAAATTAGCAAAATTGGCCACCATAATGGCCATTCTCAAAACGACTGTCAAAATACATTATTTTTCACACCCCACCCCCCTACCCACACACAAACAGAGAAAAAGCAATACATTTATTTAAAAGCACATAATTTTGTAATGTGACACAACTTGGATAAAACCCAAGCAAAATGATCAAAGATGGCTGCCATGACAGTTATTTTAAAATTTGCTGCCAAATTACAATAATTTTACTTAAAATATAGCATCTAGAGACATTCGAAGCAACATCTGTCATTAACAAATGTGAAGCCTGGTTTCAGTGTTTTGCCAATATTTTTAGAATATCATGTGTTATCTGTCAGACAACTTTAAAGTGCTTATACAATATCCAAACTATTCAAAATACATTGTTTATTGAATACGAGTTCGGTTGGCACATATATTGGTGACTGATAAAGGTCTACTGTGCCTATAAACGTACTAGTCATAGTCATACTGCACTAAGGAAATATACCATGAAAGTGTTTTTAAATTAGATGCACGTTAGCATAGATATATAAATATTTCATTAATTTAGGCATCCGGCCCAGAATACAATAATCATGAGTACATACAATTTGAAGAGTGACATACAATATGAATTTAACAATGAATAGTCATTTTCTAGCAGATTTGCTATAGGTTTGATTCTCTGAGATTAGATGCAGATTGTAAATACTTTCTACATGAAGCAGATCAGATGACAATATTGAATAAAATCTACCAGTAGATCTATTTGATGACCAATTTTCCTAGAAATAGAATTTACGGAACTCCTCGTACATATGGCATTCAAAGAAAACAAATTCATCTTCCAGTTATATATTATGACAAGTCTATCTTACTGTGCATGTGCATCTGGAATGAAACATTTTAGACACATTTGAAAGTCATTGTGTATTTATGTTATTGGCAAATATCGATTGCTTTAAGATCATTAGATATTAACAACTTGGGAAATAATTTAATATTCAATAACACCACACTATCTAATTTTGCATTTCGGTTGTCTTTATTCGTTTCTGTTTCTTACAGTTGACTTGAATGGTGTGTGCAGTGGACAGCTAACATGTACCGTCCAGAACTCTAACTGTAAGAATGATCTGAATGGTTGTACCAAGAGCACGTGCGTGTGTAATACAGGCTATAGAATGACGTCATCAACAATGTGCAGTAAGTACATCCTAAACATGAATCCATATCTTCTCAGGTGTCAGGACTTTTTTTTCCAAAACAGCCATAACATTAGTCAAATCTTGACAGATTCCACTGACATATTTTATATACACCAGCAATACGTATAAAACACAGACTGATGAAACACACGTATCCGTGTCTGCCTATAATTTGATATCCAGAATGCTGAATATACTTATGTTGACCATATATAACTTCTTATGATGACAATATGGAATCTCTTGATAAAGACAATACGTACCTCGTCGCCTCTTTGGAAAAACACATTTACTCATGGGATCAAATATGTTTGTCTCTCAGTCCTTCGTCTTTTAACACATTTTTGTCAACGTTGGCCAAAACTTAAAAGAAACACGATATTAGTAGGAACCAATTTGTCTGTTTTTTTGTCCCCCGTTTGTTGACTTATATTGTTAACATTGTTCAAGACTCTGAAGAAACGCGATATCAAACGGAACCTAAGTGTCTGTCTCTCAGTCCCTCGTCTGTTGACACAATTTTTTTTATCGTTTCACCACGCACACATGTTTTTGATTCATACATGTAATTGCCAAACTGTAATTTCGTTTTTATTTAACTGGATACATGTTTAATCTACTTTGCAATATCCGATTGAAAGATATCTATACTTTATATAGTCAAATTGAATATACGAAATAACTATCAAACCAAAAGCTAAATAGTAACTTTCATTTAAGACAATTAGTCTAAAATGACTGGAACACTGGATTTATATAACATGTTAAGGCATATGAGCTATGTTTGTTTTTAGAAAAAGAAAAAGATTTCAAAGAATCATGTGACTCAAGCGCAGATATTTGTAAGGACTCGAACATGGCTTGTGTTGATAGTAAATGTAACTGCCATACCGGATATATATACAACACGAACCTTAAGAAGTGCATACTTAACTCACAAACACATATTGGCGGGGAAGCTTGTTCTACTGTCAATAACTGCTACACGACTGGATCTACCATAAATTGTGAGTAACTTTTACTTAGTTATCTTTTACAAACTTTGATAATATATTGCTTTGTTTTAATTGCTTTTAGCATTTTAAAAATGTGCCGAAAGTAAAGTGACGTTATGGCTCCGTGACACGACGTCAAGCCGTCGCAATTAGAATTACAAAATTTGAAAAATACATCTTGAAAAAGGCAGAAATACCGAAACGTTGATACAAATATTGAGTTTGTCTTCTTTTCATGTTCACTATCGTTGATTAAGTTAGATTAATTTTATATACAGCAATAAGGCTTAAAAGCCTGTGAAACATACATATGCAAGACTCTATGGCGAAGAGTAAAAACACAATTATACAGATTCCAGAAAAGAGGAGACGGGTTTAATGTAATTTTTCGAATGACTCAGTACATCTCTTATGAAAGAAGCTCTATATTTGTTCATGAACCATCCGTCACTCGGTCTTCATGCTATTAAAGGTCCTCAACACAAGTCGATGCCAATCTTTGTCAGCGACAAAAGAAACTTGCACTATCATTTGTCTATGATGACAATACAAGTATCGAATTCGAAATTATTTTTCTCGCTCTGTAAAATTTAAATATTCAGTTGAAAGTGGTTCTGTAGCACCGACCGTCTCGAAATTGTTTTTTTATTACGTAACCTGAGCATACGCTCATAGCGAGCTATTGTGGTAACCCACTATACTGCGTCTTCGTCCGTCGTCCATCAGCAATTAAAAACAGATTTCATCTGAAACCACTGGCCCAATTTCAATAAAGCATCATCAGAAGTATCAGTAGGCAGGCAAAACGAAAAAGGTTTTGAAAGTTAGTGGGTTAGGTTATACATATGGCTGCAATTGCAACAAAGCACTGAGTCTTAACACAATTACGTCTCTGATTTGGCGAGTCAGATTTCATAAATATTCCACCGAAATACTGATCAGACGATGATCTTTAAAAGTTATTCAAAATATTTCAGTCTGTTAAAAACATTGAAGTCAGAGGGCGTGGTCACTTTTCCTTATATGGCTACACATCGTAAAATTTTGAAAAGCCATAATTTCTCAAACCTCTCATAGCAAGTAAATGAAATTTAGCTGGGATATTATTTGGAAGGTCCTCTTGTAAACATGATTAACAAACTGGATTCATTGCAGAACTCTGGTAGCCATGTCAACAGAAATACTGTTTTTAAAGTTCTTCCTCTCCAAAACCAGTGTCCAGATTTAAAAATAATTTGGCATGAATGTTTCTCAGGTGATCCTCTATTAAGATTGTTCAAAATTATTATGATCAGTTGAAAAAAAATAGGTCGCCAGGGGTGGAGTCAGTTTTCCTTAAATATATGTAGTAAAAATTGAATTAAACTTCTTCCTTCATAAAAAGCACAAATAAAAGAGCTTAGATAGATTGCATATACCATGCTCTAGTAGTCCTACCGAATGTTTTAAAATTGGTGACACTGGGGCCAAATATGACCCCGCCCCAGGGGCGTCTTAAAATAACATATATCGTGAAAAAATCTCCTCTTTAGCCGTACATGCTAGGGCTTATATATTTAATTTGTAAACATACATGTCATACACAGATATTTTGTTCAAATGGTGAAAAATTGGCCCCGCCCAAGGGGGTCTTATTTTCCATACACTTATAGTGTAAAAACTTAAAAATATTCTCCTCTGAAACCATACAGACGGGAGGTCATATATGTTTTGTGTGACATAAATACTGTAAAGTCTTTAACCAAGTTTCTTTAAACGTTGACCCCAGGGTCAAATTTAGCCCCGTCCTATGAGTGCGTTAATTTACGTTGACTTGTAAAGCGAAAAGTTAAAAATGTCTTTCTTTGAAACATAAAAACTACAGCTAAGATAGTCTGTGTGTTACATCATATATAGGTCATTTACCAAGTTTGTTCATATCGTGACCAGGGGCATGTTATGTAATTAAGACATAAATGAAGACTTAAAAGATATTCTCCTTTGAAACATACAGACTAAAGCTTAGATATTATTTTTGTATTACCATATTTAGGTCTTTTTTACTGATTTTGTTCAAATAGTGACCATGGGGTCAGATTTTGCCCTTCCTGAGTGTGTCTTGTTTTACATAGACTTAAAATATCTTCTTTTTTAAAACCATATAGACTAGAGCTTATATGTGTTTGCATATTACATCATATATAGGTTTAGATTGTGGCCACAGGGTCGACTTTAGCGGACTTAAACTGGTGTTTAATTTAACATACATGTAGACTTATATTAGACAAACTTATAACAAATTCATATCTGAAACCATACATGTTGGAGTTTAGATATTTTGTGTGATACTTCATATTAGGTTTATTGATCAATCAAGCTTGTTTTAATGGCAACGCATTGGGTTATTTAATATATAGTGAAATTTTAGTTGAGCGACCACAGGACCATCGTGATCCTCTTGATTTTTTCAATGTCATTAAGTATATATTTTTATTCACGTTGTTTAACCAGAGTCTATTTATAATTAATTGATTTTTTCAGCCGTAGAATGTTCCCCAAATACTGGTACCTTAACTCCAATGTACTGTCGGTGTAGACCGGGATACATACAGCCACAAGGCAGTTATATTTGTCGCAAACGTGAGTACTTGTTTTTCTAGATAAAATAGTGTTATAAGATGAACACTGGTTCCTATATGTCTGTTCGTTTTGTCCGGTTTCTATTTTCAAAAGTTGTAAACATTATGACTGTAATGGAAACATCAACACTTTTCTGCCTTTGTCAGCATAATTTCCGTCCACATTTTAACCATAAGTCTACGAAGTGCGAAAATGTAAACAACTTTGATCCAGATCAGACGCCGAGTAACTCGTCGTTTAATCCAAATTCAATCGGTTTGATACTCGGCCAATTGTTTCCCTTATTTTTTGCGAACCGATGAATGTTAGAATTCAGACAGACGTTCGAGCAGACGACAATGTTTTTCAGCAAGCTAAGGGTTAAGAAAGGAGTGTAGTAAACCGATCTTATGTCAATATTATCAATAACCTAGCCTTAATTTTGGAGGTTTTCGAAAGGCCCCGAACGAAATGCATTGATCCCCTAATTGACATTAACAAGCGTCATAGTAATGGTTTGACGTTGCTCGTATTTTATTAACATGTACTCAAGTATTGTGTTTACTGTTGAGATGTTACATATTTCATGTAAATGTTTGCATTGATTCATAGAGAAAAATCCAACCCTGTTAATTAACCGTTTTATTTCAAGAAGTTTCAAAGCTATCAAACTTGAAAACCACTTCTAAATTTTGAATTACAACTTCCATTTATAAGTTCATTTTAAGTTAAGGGTTTTCGTGAACCTCGTATTTGTCTACGATTGATTTCTGAAATAAGATTGTCACATTTATCCATTTGCGTTTCAAGTCAGAAAACGGCCTACTTCCGAGGCATTTCATGTGACATAAATTATAAATTATCAAATGAAATATAGACATACTTCTTTCAGCCAAATGGAGCTATAAAACAGTAACACACTCCAACACAAAATGAAAGTCTACTCGCACTTCCTGAAACTGTCTTGAAGTGGGCAATACTTGCGATAGATCTTTCAAACAACAAAGTTAAACGTACATAGAGGAATACGAAACATGTTCTTTCCATGCACACACATCAGCACTATTTGTTTGTTTATTGGGAATTTGCCGTCGCTTTAACAGTATTTCAGTCATTTCACAACGTCCTGCTCATTACAGGTGGAGGAAAACCCGGGACATACCTGTGCACTATTTCAGGCACAGATAGAACCCGGGTAGAATCGCCGACGTACAACAAGCCAGCTGGAAGTCTTCCTCACTTGAAAAATCCGAAGTGCCCAGACCGGGATTCGAACCCACAGCAGTGAGGGCTGAAAGATTGCAAGTCAATGACTATAACCACTCAGCCACGCAGGCCGTATATCTTAAGTGTCTAACTTCAACCTTTACGGTGTTTATTTCTGCATTTTTGAAAACGAATATGCAAATATATTGCCAGGTAGTGTTCGATTCGGTTAGGGTCGAACGATGTTTATCACTCGACGGTCAATCCGATGCGAGTAGTGCAACGCTCGTGTCGAGGTCACATGTAATGAACATGCTCCTGTCTGTATTGGGAGTGAAGTCGTGTTAATTACATCGTGACGTAATTTAAAATGGCTGCAGCGAATGCGACATGTGAAATGCTCTTAACAAAGCTACCTTCATCAATACTTGCATCGATGTCAATTTAGACAGATAATGCAGAAACATTTCACTTTCAATGTCAAACGAATCGTCGACAATTATGGAAACTAGCAGCCTGTCAATATTGTCAGCCATCTTGCTCAACTCAGCCCTACTCAACCCGACTTGAGCCTATTCGATTCAATGACAAACTACGCATGCGCAAGTGTAACACTTAATTACCTTCGCTAGACTGAAATGTATTGTCTTTTTGTCGTGACGCATACACATTTATTTAAATTGGGTAATAACCTACAAAAGTATGACCTGTAGTGTGTTAGTGTTCCGATAACTCAGTACAGGTCATACTTTTCTGGCTTGTCCCATGGTATTAGAAGAGCCCACTCGTTCCTCTGGAGCTTATATAACCTATACATAATTTATTATGTATGCAGTGACATACATTATCTCATCACTTTGTTCCTTTTTAGCCCATGTTACTGAAGGTTGTACAAGTTCAGTT
>JAULCC010447512.1:0-11116 GCA_032358795.1 Nuttallia obscurata | reverse complement strand
TTCTGAAAACTTCTCCAAAACTAGTGATTAAATTTGACAATTATTTTACATAATGTTCCTTGAGTTCCATCATTAATCTTCTCATTTGAAACCATAAGTGCTAGAGATAAGATTTTAGCACTATTATATTTACTGGGGAAACTTTTCCAAATCGTTAATTAAAAAATGGCTGCCGTCTTCTGGTGAGCGTCTTCAGGGCCATTATGGCCCTCTTGTTTTAAATTTGTAATTGTTTTGCCTGGGCCAAAGCTTTTTATCTGTCAATTATTGACCAGATGTTTTGCCAGTTGAGAACTGCATTAAGATGCAATCCCGGTTGTCTTTTTTACATTTTATTTCATTAAGCCCGTAAACGAAATCAGCTAAACTAAAAACCTAAAGAAGCTTTAATGATATCACAGTAAGTTTGTCTAGAGATTTTTTTTAGTATTTTTTTATAGATTTTAAGTGAAAATTAATAAACTAAATTCTACTTTTCTAAACAAAACTTTTATATAAACATTGTGATATAAGAATAACGAATTCATTTTTAAAGTTATTTTGAAAATGACTACCGTGGCTGGTATTTTTCCTAGCTTGCTAGACTCTCGTTTTTTTTTTTCTATCAACATTGTGATATAAGAATAACGAATCCATTATGAAAGTTATTTTATACATGACTACTATGGCTGGTATTTTTCCTAGCTTGCTAGACCCTCGTTTTATTTCTATCAACATTGTGTTATAAGAATAACGAATCTATTTTAAAGTTATTTTGAAAATGACTACCATGGCATGTATTTTCCTAGTTTGTTAGACCCTCGTTTATTTCTATCAACATTGTGATATAAGAATAACGAATCCATTTTGATATTTATTTTGAAAATGACTACCATGACATGTATTTTCCTAGTTTGCTAGACCCTCGTTTATTTCTATCATCATTGTGATATAAGAATAACGAATCCATTTTGATAGAGTTATTTTGAAAAAATGACTACCATAGCTGGTATTTTCCTAGCTTGCTAGACCCTCGTTTTATTTCTATCACCATATACTGTAAGCATATGTACCGTGGTTTTGTAGCATCACTACTGGCGACAAAATTGCCCAATCATTGAGTACAACTGAGGAGGCAACTTCATGTTTAAATTGTATGTGTCCCCTGATGAAAATTAACTGCCGAAAATATCCTTTGAATTTAAATATTAACCATGCGGCTTTTTCATTGATATATTCTCTAACTCGTATATACAGATATATATAATTACGCTATAACTGTTGTATTGCTATGCTTATTGACGCATCACATTTCAGTGTTGTTGACGGTCTATAAAATGCCTTAGAAAATATTACAACCTTAAAACTTTCTGTAGATTTTTAATGGATAGAAATATTTGGATATAATGAATACAATATTATAGGCATTCAGTGTTATAAACTCTTATTTGCGTGATGCAGGCAAGTTTTACTATGTAAAAGGGTCGAACCATCTGTAACCCATTTAAGGTGGTTTTAACCCTTAGCCTGCTAAAAATATTCCTCTGCTTAAACTATCGTCTGCCTAGATTTTAAAATTCATCAGAATCGCACAATATTTGGAGAAACAATTGTCCGAGTGTCAAACAGCTTGGATCCGAATTAGACGTCGAGTTACTCTTAGCAGGTTAAAGGTAAATATGCGGTCAAAATTTTCTGCTTGCAGTCAGACTTATTTTACAATGTTTTAACATTCCAAATACTACAACAAAACTTTTTTGGTAAACGTTTAGTTAACCGATTAACCAGTCTAAGTGAGCGCAAATGGTAACTTCTCATAGGCTGGAATGTTTAAATCTCTCAGATCTCTTTCATGATCAAACTGCACCAGTCCAAGTTGTCCGTACACCCGACTGCAGTATTTATTGACAAGTAGGACTGTATCCCAACTCAGACTTGTCCTGTAAGAAGCCGGGTGGTTTCCCGATCCTTTGGTGGGGTGGGTAGTTAGATTCGTTATGAGTTCTTCCTCATGTTTTCCATAATCCATTTCTAAAATCTTATACAGTTTCTTAATTTTAGAAATTTGATCATCAAGGTCTTCGTACTGCAGAATTATAACACGATTTGGAAATTGTTTAATTAGCAACAGACCGGCAGCAATATCTCTCTCCATTCTTGCACAAATGACCATTATATCATTTTCTATCGTCTTATTGTCAGTGGAATTCTTTATAGGGTGCCAGGCTGTGTTAATATGACTATTAATGATGCCTCTTGGATCCCGAAACAACTGCAGAATTTTCAGACGAGGGTTTTTATTTAACAGTGGCGTATAATTTGTAACATCCATCCGAAGTACTTTGGTGACAACATGTTTTGCATTAAGGCAAACAGTTTCTAACTGGGTTAAACACGTCTCTACAGTAGCAGTCATTTTTCGGCGACAATCTCTGTAAACATCCCAGCTTGGTCCTATAAAATAATCAAACGTGTTTTATTGCATGTGCATTAATTGAACATAATGCTTACGAAGTTTAAACGCTTCTCCAAATGTTATTTTTCATACATGTCTATGTTATATGTCAGTAATTTAATCATGCATTAAGTAAAAAGACCGCGTGTTTTTGACAATATATCGAATGTCCTTAATTCCAAGAATTGTAGGCCAGTTATTTGTTAAATGACTAAATGTTTTCTACGACAATATAAAAATTAGATGATATACCAAAGTGAATAAATACACTGTTATTTTATGTATCACATGATGTTCATAGTAAGTAATTTAGTACACTCATATTTTTATCTTGTAATACAGTAGTGTAATACAGCTTTACTGTCTAATAATCTTATATTATACTTTTCAATTCCAGAGAAACTTTCACAGATACGTAGGCAGAAATTTCCAAATTAGGACTAAAACGGATTTCTGTAAAATGGTTGGTGTTCTAAAAACATGAACGACTTCTCATCCCCAAATGGGAAGCGGTTCAGATGAAAGATTTATTCAAATGTTACTTAAGATGTAAGGAACTTTAGAGGAAGAGGTTAAGAAAGATTGGAAATGTTTAGTATTGTTACAAGTCTATAATTCCACTAGAAGTAAGGCAACTGGGTTCGGTTGGCAACCGCGCTTGTCTGTTGATGTATATCTTAGGTCTTAACCTGGATTAGTCTGAGAATACAAATCAAAACTCATATGCCCAGAAACTAAGTAGTAGACTAGAGTGTGTATATGATACTACAGCCAGATTGGCAAATAAGGATGCTGCACAGAATAAACAGAGATATGACAAACAAGAATGGGAGTCAACACCTGAGGTAGGAGTGTTTGTACGCAAAGCGAAATTAAAGGCAAGTGCTAGAACTATTTACTACATTACTACAAGTGACATGTGATAAAGTATTTATTAGGATGAAGCAAATTGATATGAGCAAAACTTTCTGCATCGTTCTACAAGTCTTAATTGTGCTTATGTAAAATAGTTTGCAAGTTCATTCTAAAATATCGAGTTCCAAGAAAGGTAAATGTCAAATACATGTGTTTTACATCAACGGGGTATGTAACCAGGGGTTACTAGTGCATTCATTTTCATCAGTCAGACACTTTTATATATCTGTGGAATTGTGTGAATTGTATTGTGTTCCGATGTAAGTAAGATATGGATGTTCGATATTGTAAGTGTTGTGTGAGAATTCACGATTATTTCTCTTTGCCCAAACTCCATCAATTCCTGCAGAATTAACACGTAGCACTAAATAATATCCTACAGCTGGGCAGATCACTGAAGACAGTCAAGGTGAGGTAAGTAATTAAGAAGTATTCATATTTCGCTCCATTAGCCCTTGAGTGTAACGTATTTATAGATTGGCTGATATATTGTATATATTAAAATAAGTTACTTATTCATGTCTTTTTTTCCTTATTTGTAGATTTTATATAGAGGAATAAATTCTTAAATGCACCGTAAGACGGTTTTCTATGCAATGAACCCCGGTGAACATACAGTTAATGACACGTAATGTCAAATGAATGTATTTAGATACAACTGTTTGAAATGACAATGGAATGTTAGTATTTCTAAACCAAAAATACTTTTATAGTTGTCTCCAAATATGGTGATAATTTAGCATGACGTGAGAAATGGCTTTGTGATGGTTATGAAATAGAATCTGCCAGTGATTTAAACCATGTTGGTGTCAATTTTGCATGCAGGTTATATTATTTGAAATTGCAGAACTTATGGCTTCAAAGCAACAGAGTTCTTAATATTTTACAACAAACTATAAATAATTACAACGTAATGCACTAAAGGAAATTCTTGAAAATATTTGAGTGTAAAATTAGTCCTTTACTGCGATACGGCTCTGAACTAGGGGTATTGTATGCTTGTAAAATATTTTTAAATGCACCATTGAATGCTTGTAAATCTGTAATTATTCGTATCCAATCTAAATTCAGCATCTAAACATTGTACATGTATCATGTTTTTATTCATATCATTACCATGACTGATAATAGATATGTACAAAATGTTTTATAATATGCTTATTTTTTATAACAAACATGAGTACAAAATTTGGTAACGTCCTCACGTCTGAATTTCTGTAGCAATGGTTTTAGCTATATTTGGGAAAGACAAAGCGTTAGATAATCCTTCAAATTTTCTAATAGCATGCACAATTAAAATATCTATACAAACAAAACTGGTATAATAATTGCTGTTAGAATAAAGAGCTATCATTAGAGAAACAATTTACGAACACGTTTTAAAAGGAACCGTCCAACGAAATTATAATTTCTAAAAAAGTTTAGACAAAGTAGATCATCATAGCATAGTGTATACTGAAGATATGTACATTTGTAAATACTGTTCTGTAATTGTTCGTGATAACTCTATGACTTTGATTGTAAGAATTTTAACTTTAATACCAGTGTGATATGATGAATGCTGCATCTGTGAAATAACTTATAATTTAGTACTGGTGTTGGATTCATATCATCAAAAACCAGTACACTTATGAACATAAATATGACTTAAATGTTTTTCGACTTACCGGCAAGTTTAAGTAATGCAACGTTCATCACGGCGAACTGTGTAAACTTACAGTTGTAGATACTGTTCAAAAAGTTAAGAGCATGTTCGAATGAAGAATCTGTTTCACTGTGTCTGTAAAGAAGAAATGCTTTTTAATCATACATGCCCTTTTCAAAACTACCATTTCCAGAGCAATAAGCTCTCTCCAACAACCTTATGAATTGTTTACCTGCTAAAAACTATAAATACTTTAGATGGCATTTAAGTAATACTTGACAACTATGCTCATACCGTTCATTACCTCATGCTAGGGATATGCCACGCATGAAATTTCGAAATGAAGCCACTCTAATGTCAAGTGTTAATTGGCAGCAATTTCATAGATAATATACTATACCACGGACATTTTGGATTCAATCAAAGTTTTATTTAATTTTCTTTTATTAGATTTAATTAATTGTTGTTTATATAAATCCATTCCCAATATGAGAAATGGTTTGGAGGTAATTTTCGCTAATTTAAACTCTTAAATGGTCATATTTTGTATTATTGTTGAATATGGAGACAACCGAATTTATTGGATATTGAAATGATGTTTTTGCTAACAAAATCGCAGCAGTGACAGAACAATAACCTTTAAAAGTAAGCTAAGTAAAGCTAAGGAAGAAATTTGGATTGGATATGCTCATGAAATAACGTAGGTCTTGATGTCTATGAAACAGTGCTGATTCATAACACTGAAACGTTGGTAACCATTTCTGTAAATCAGAATCATTATATTTTATTGAATATCATTATTACATGTATGAAATGTTTTTAAATGTAAACTATAATGAAATCTTAAGAAACAGTTAATATTTTTTCTGATAAAAAATGAAAGTTATGTGTGAATGAAGTCATTATTATCATAAAGGCCGTCAGATCGATTCGTTTTTGTATGTAAATGGGTTCAACTTATTTCTGATAAAGGCTCTAATTATACCCTCCACCACCATCACAACAACAACAACAAAGTTATAAGGGGTATACTGGGATCAGGTTGTCCGTCCGTAGACACAATTTTGTCTGGGATTCATCTTTGTCATTTTTAACGAATCTTTTTTTTAATTTTTAGATATTAATAGTCATGATGTAAACTTTTGCCTCTGTGGATTTGGTTGGAGTCACATGATCCTGACTGGAATCATGTCCCCTTAATGAGTTAAAATATGCAAAATTAGCTTGGTCAGGAATTCATCTTCGTCTCTTTTCAATGTATCTTTTTGTAAACTTTCAGATATTAATGGCCATGATGTAAACGTTTGCCTCTGTGATTTTGATGAGAATCACATCATCCTCACATGGTCCCTTGATGAGTTTAAATAGGCAAAATTAGGTTTGTCCGGCCTACTTCTTTGTCAGTTTTTAATTATTCTTTTTCAAACTACTTTGAGATATTAATTGCCATGGTATGAATCGTTGCCTCTGTGATTTTGGTGAGGGTCACATGGTTGTGTCTTGTGTTATGTCCCCTTAATATAGGCAAATTGGCTTGGTCCAAAATATGTCCGTTTATTTTCTGACCTACTCCCTTGTCATTTTTCGTACTGTTTTAAATTTTCAGATATCAATGGCCATGATGTGAACCTTTGTACATGCGATTTTGTGCACTTGTATTATTCCTTTGGTATTTATGTGTGCGTGTGGGGGGGGTGGAGGGGTAAACTGAAATTGGGTTCAGGGAGAAGGCGGGGAAATTCGTTAGCCTGTGGCTTACAGTTCTACATTTGGAACCGTCTTTACCTCTAACAGACGTTTACTCACATAAGCTATTAATAAGTCCTAATATGTTAAGTTAAGTACTCTTACCAATGATGCTTATGAAAACACTAATGTCTGAAAAAGCTTATAACTTACAATGACACATATTTTCGTAGAAACAATGTTATCAAGTTTGAATTGTTGACCTCATAGCATGTGTATTAACCATGTTTTATTCCCAAAAATTAATGCTTTGTGTGCAACAGCATATGGAATTACATTGTCATTCGTGCATGAAAATCTATTTTAGAACGTAACTGTCACTTTGTGTCATTTACACATGCATTCACACGTGCAAATATGTTGCAATATGACGTATTCACTGTGTCATAACACAATCGTTTTAGAAGCGACGTGGTGTTCAACCTATGTTTTGGATAAAGGAGGCATAATGTTTACAACTCTCAGATGACTTTTCTAAGATTTCAAGATAAGCTGCCAGTTGTTAGATCGATCATTATTGATGACCGTTTGAAGTCATATCTGAGCTTAAAGATATGCTCATGTGTAATAAAAGCAAATGTTGTCTACTGATGTCAATGGCATATGTTAGTTACTTTATATTTACAATAAGCTTTGTTTTGTCAATTTCCGCGAAAGCAACATGTTTTGTTGCTTAACAAACCAACCTTGCCAAACTAGGCTCTTTACGGCCAACCAATCCCTTCCGTCTTCCTTCCTCTGTAGTACTTCTTGTACTCAAATTTACATTCAAAGTGCTAAAAATATGTGTAAGAATGTTGTCACTTCTGATCCACCGTCTTCAATCATAGACTGCAATGCAACATTCTATACTGAAACAGTGCTTTGTTGATTTTTAACAAACAAGGTGGACGTTGTCTGCTTACATTTGGATCATGTGACTCAGGATCTGCCAAAGTAGTTCCATTGATTTTATTGGACACCGTCAACGTTTTGACATTCATACGTTGGAACATCTCCTCGGCAAACTAAACATTTTACCAAAGTCGTATGTGACAACGATTTTTAACGAGATGTCGAGGATTGGAAAATGTATTCCCTCTCTGCTTTATGTTTGGGGGCAGTTACGTTTATGGATGAAATATTGCATCCCCTTGCACATCATATTTCATTCTACGTCTGTCTATGTGGTTTTAACATTTTTTATATAAAATAACAATGTATATGCCAAAATTATAATGTATATTTATCTATATTTTAGATTCAGCCAAATCAGTGTATTTATTATCTCTGTATTGTATTCACTTATATTTACACTCATTAACTCTAGTTATACATTCTTGTGAAGCATGCATGTGTTTTATCACTGACTTTAATACGTGTGATTGTAGAGATTGTGGTTTTCTATACGAAACGGCAATCTGTTTGATTTCCACTTTTGACTTTTTTGTTAGATTTTCTTTATGACTAGAAATGTGTCCACAGGACACAGCTGCCCCCACATCCTAATTGTCAAGTTAGAATCCTGCAGTTACATGCTCCCCAAACGTAAAATTCCATATTTTCACAACAACAAGGCCCATAACTACGTAAATTTTAATTGCGGTTGGATGATAATACCCAGTTGCACCAGTTTACATGCTGATAATTTAGTTTCAGAGTTACGTACGACACAAACTTAATATTCCATATATGCACATCATCAAAGCCCATAACTCAGTAAATATTCATTGCAATTCGATGAAAATCCCCAGGTGCACAATTGCACATCGTGAATGATATATGCATGAAGTTTCAAGTCTGTAGTACAAACGCTTTAAGGGTTATGCGTGACACAAAAATGTCGGTACGGACCAACGGGCAAAGGCAAATCTATACACCTGGAAATAATTTAAGCACACCCGGCATTTTGCCTCAATTTTGACATGACCACAACTGAAAATTTTAATATATGTAGGCTGTCACCCGGGCACGTGGCGGCTACACACGTTTAGTAGTGACGGCATGAAAATGAGGGTGGTGTATTTTGTTTGCTAAACTATTTGATATGAGATGGAATTTTTCCACTGTTTCTCTAAAATAGTTTCATCTATCAAAGGGATATCATTGTCTTGTGAAGTGATGTACTTAAATAAAAACAATTACTATATAAACAGTTATGAAATACTCTGAATAAGTGATCATATTTAGTTATATTCAAATTCAACTTATGTAAATTACAAAAACATAAATTGTGTCAATATTGTCGATAAAAATACATGGTTTTGAATTGAAAAGGAAATCATGTATACATACACATAAAACCATAGTCAACAACTTCACTTATTTAACCGACAACAGTTTTGATCTGCAGCACTTCAATCCAAAGAAAATGTAAATTGGATACATTCAGCTTCTTGTCTTACAAAAGTTAGTGCATAATGTCAAAGTAACTAATTTCGCCTACCGCATATTGTACTACAATATCTTAAACTATCATAACATTACTGTAGAGTTATTTTTTTAAATAAAGTTTAATAAAACATATAAATGTATGAAGTTTCTTGTGTAAGGTGCGGATTCTGAAGTTTCCAATCGCCATTGCTGTCAAGTAACATTTAGATGCTGTTGGGACGTAAAAGCCTTCGATACTCAATCACTTACTCATATTTCAAACTAATTTAAAACACGTTGATCTTATTCCATCACATTTATTACTTGTGTGTTTTTAACTTAACTTACTGAGCACTGCAAAGTATATATTACGTAGTTATGTCCATATGTAGCCCTTGTTTAACACACCGTCGCAGACAGACAGACCACACCGTCGCAGACAGACATGCTGACTGTAATGCCGTGTGAATACATGCTAAACGTTCGCTGCATGGAGGCTGGCGTACCAAGTACAGCAGGCAGTAATGCCAGGTTAAGTCAGGCAGTAATGCCAGGTTAAGTCAGGCAGTAATGCCTGGTTAAGTCAGGCAGTAATGCCAGGTTAAGTCAGGCAGTAATGCCAGGTTCAGTAGTGTATTGAACTACAGGCCAGGCTTACCAAGTACGGCAGGCAGTAATGCCAGGTTTAGTACTGTATTGCACTACAGGCCAGCCGCTTTACTAAATAGTAAACGAAAACAAACTGTGAAACAAAGTATCTGGCAGTACAGGCAGGCAGATATACCAAGTAAATATCTGTATTAAATACACATTGGTTTTGTTACAAGATAAAGTCGTGTTGTTCAACAGACATACTGCTGTGACTCCATGTCACGGTGCATTTGCCATATGGTATATTTCAATCTGATCAGAGTGTACTTCACCATTGATTGTTAGTTTACTTTCATTTGACTGTCAATGTCTTTTGTAACAAGTTCTTTATTTACCATATATTCATTAACACACATGTTACACGAACATTAAAACTGCATAGGAATATTGCTGGATGCATTATATCATGCATGAGCACAAATAATATACTTACGTTTTACAGAGAGGTTTAGTGTAACTACAAAGTCTTGTATCATTGTCAAAGTAAAACCACCTGAATTGTTCCATTAAGGGTTCGTACCAATAAAACGTATCATGTCTCCAGCCAATAACCTTCCCGACAAAAGTCGAACCACTTCTCATATACGTACTGATGAGTATATCCCATTTGCCTACAACATATGCCATTGCAATAAACGGTAAAAATGGGAGCAACGACACTGTTCTTAAACAACATCTTAATGACAATACAATTACATGTGTCGAAGTAACAGTTAACAAAACATTTTATATTGCAGCTTGTTTTTAATATTGAAAGTTCATCCTTATAACTCGGCGTTTAAATGAAATGATTGATGTTAAGCATTGTAGTGTTAATGAATGAGTTAGTTGGTTTATTGCATCAATATATCTAAGTGTAAGTGTGTGTCAGGACTGCATGAACTCTATACACGTAACCACGGCTAAAACGGAAGGTATGATGTTGTACTGGAATTTACACCGCCTGATATTTGTCCCATTTCAGCGCTGCGTGAATCTATCAACATAACCACGGCTAAAACGGGAGGTATCATGTTGTACTGGAATTAAACCGCCTAATGCAAATTAAAGCATGTTATCATATGTTTTTGCTTATTTCCGGTGTAATAAATTCATCACGTATTATCTTTTACAACAACACGTTACATATGAAAACCGATAACGTCACGTCGTCATGTAGAATGTACGACCAAATATGAAGTCATAGACTAAACTGGATTACAATTTTGTTAAAATAAATAAGATAAATCTTATTAACCTCTTGTTGTAAATCCATGTGATAGAAAGAATATCAGATTCGTTTTCACTCTATATATAGAGGATCTTACATGAGTGTGTATTCAAAGTCATTGTTATGAAACGAGTTGACTAAAAACATATGACACGAGCCTTGG
>JAULCC010447511.1:0-18709 GCA_032358795.1 Nuttallia obscurata | reverse complement strand
TATATATATTCTATCATTAAACTGTTAAATTACCGTATATCTACATAGATGATATGTGTTCACCCTCAACTTTCTTTATGTGTGACTGCTATAAACACGTATGTTTGTTGTCGCTTTTTTTTGTGTTTTTTATGGGGGTTGGGTGGTAGGATTTTCTGCATTTATTTCTTCTGCTATTTATTTCTCTTATGACTATGCATAACTTTCCCAATGAGGAATCACTATACTTCGTTCATTGTATCACGTGGCAATAAACATGTTTTATATTTATAACCAAACCCATATTAAAGGAAAACTTTTTGTATAAATATAATTCGACTTTCCCCGTATATGCTAAGTCATACATTAATCATACTGTCCCAGTATTTGACTATTTGCCCGGACAAACGTAATCCGGGTTTTCTAATATTTGCTAGGCAATACATTATCCGACTAGCACAGTATATGCGAGGGCACACTTAACCCGGCTTTCCCCAATATGTTCCAGGCAGCACTTTAACCGACTCTCTCCGCATATGCCAGGATAAACTTAATCTGACTTTCCCCGAAAATGCAAAAAGGCCTTATAAATCAAAATACACCTTTTTGCTTTTTATCTGATGCAGTCAAATCAAATCAAAGCAGTCAGAGAAATATCCAAGGATTATTCGTATTATTTCTGCATCAAACTCATTTGAACAAAAAAATGTAGGATTATATATAAGACAAAAAGATACAATTACAAATGAAAACTGAAAATTCTATCACAACAAAACACAGAGTAAATGAACTCCATTAACAGACATATATTGCACCCGACTGGAGTTGGAGTCTACTGGTTGGCTAACACATATAACAGATGGATTCTGCTGATAAACCGACGCATCACCCTCATACTGAAGAGTAGTTTAAAGACTGTGTTCTTATTTTCACATAGATATTGCGTATGTAAAAAGAAACTTTAAATGAAATGCAAATACTTGGACTGTTGTTTGTGATCAATATTTCTTAATGCATGTGTTTTGCTATAGTATCATAACTTTACATCAAAATTATAACACTGACCGTGACATATTAAATCGACATATAGATCAGGATAAAATGTTTCCTTTTTTACTTCATACGATCATGTTATTCAGTTGTTGTAACAAATATCAAAGTATTTAACTTTTTTCTATCTCTTCGAAAAATATTTTCATACAGAATTTACTTAGATCTAAATGTCAACGTACGGGAAATTTTTTATAGATTCGACTATAATTTTCTTTCCCGGTAATCAGGTTATTTATTTTTATCTTTATCCCCAGTGCAATAAAACTTCTTATTGACAGTTTTATTATGTATAAAATTAGTGGTCTCTAACAAGATCAGTTGCAGACATTTGGTTTCGTATTTTGTATTTTCATACAGAATTTACTTAAATGTCAACGTACGAGAAATGTTTAATAGAATCGCCTATAACTTTCTTTTCCGGTAATAAGGCTGTTTTGTTTTATCTTTATCCCCAGTGCAACAAACTTCTTATTGACAATTTTAGAATGTTTTTAATTGATGTTCTCTAACAAGATCAGTTGCAGACGTTTGGCTTTGTACTCAAGATCATAATAAAATATTATTTATAAACGTCTGGATTATGAAATAACATTATCTTTTTTTTTTTTAAAAACATGACTTAACTGTATCACATGACACATTTAAACCAATGAGAGGCAAGGGATATGTAGCAAGAGAATGAGTCAAGCTATGTTGTTTCTCGACGTAATCACTTATTTATCGATCTACATGTTCTAAAGGACGTAGCAGATGTTTTTTTATTAATTCTTTCTTCGCCCATTCTCATAAATGATATTAACATACCTTTGTATTTCTATACTTCATTTAGGATTCTTTTATGCTTTTATACTGATTTGTTTTCTAATTTCCTTTTCTTTATTATTCTTACGGTAGATTGGTATTATGCTCACTGACTACCTTCCTTTCTAATCTACATGTAATTTTACACCTTTTTATGCAACTGATTGCTTTTACGGGTTATTGAATCAGGTTCGATACAATACCGTGGTTTTTATTTCTTAATATAAAAAAACAGAACTATTCATAACAAATTGTTGCTTTTTGTTTTATTTGAACATACAGCATACATACTAAGTCAAATACAATGTACAACAAATTATAAGTATTTGTGAAGCTTTAATATCTAAACCCTTAGCCTGCTAAGCACGACCGTGATAGAATTTTCAAACAGCTTAGATCCAGATTAGACGCCGAGTAGAGTAACTCGGCGTCTGATCCGGATCCAAACTGTTTGACACTCGGCCAAGTGTTTCTCCAAATAGTAGGCGAATCCGATGAATTTTTAATACAGGCAGACGACAATTTAAGCAGACGACACTTTTTTCAGCAGGCTAAGGGTTAAGCACATTCTTCAAACACTTGGGTATAAGTAAACTGACTCGATGTTTCATTTTTATATAGACGAAATAATAATATAGCATGAAATATCATCGAGTGGGTAGTTACATTAGATGGCATAGACTCTCATAGCTTATTCATGCTTGGTCTTAAATATGATATTCGCTAACATAATATTTTATCAGCAATTTACACCATTCACGATTAACAGTAATATGAATATAATCGACATAGTGCTCGCTCTCCCATTTCGTTCAGTCTTGTTGCTTCCATATTAACATGTTTGCAAAACGCGGCGTTAAATATGAGATCTGCCACTCATATTATATTATTTCAAATATTACACAGAAGAGGCACTTTCTAGAACTTTGACAGTCGAACACTCTTTCACCAGGCAACAGTTTTGCACCGAGAGCGTTAACCCGTTCTATACACACTTGTTTTACATACATCTAAAACGGTTAACCTTTAGCCTGCTGAACAAAATGTCGTCTGCTTAAACTGATCAAACAATTGGCCAAGTGTCAAACAGCGTTGATCCTGATTAGACGCCGAGTAATTTAGCGTCTAGTCTGGATCCAAGCTGTTTGAAAATTCTATCTCGGTCGCCCTTAGCAGGCTAATATTTACATAATGTTTAGCCTCATTGTATGGTGTTTACTCCTGACTATAACGTTTTAAACTAGACCAGCAAACAAACTTTATGGCTAACAACATTACAGTCTGAATTACTTACATATCAACATAACAGTTTCTAAATGCAAGTTTTCTCTGATGGGATTGCTATTCAGAAAATCTCTTTGCCGGAAACATAAATTTAAGACTACACAAACATTAAACTAATTATAACCTAAATTAATAAACGCGTATGGCTTTACTGTTAAAGGTGTTAATTCCATATTTTAATATATGTTGTTCTATTACCTGATCGTTATTTGTTGTTGTTTATTTTTTTATTTTTTGGTGAGGGATAATTTGTCAGTTTCTGTGATTTAACCTTAGTGAGGGGATTTTCAAGCAATGGAAGGATAACATTAAGTAAGACACATAACTTAAATGGCCACAAGAGCAAAAGGCCAATGTGACATTGACAGATCTTAGGCAGTCATAAAACAGCAATAACATGCAAAAACAAATGTAATTAACCATTTTATGATAGAAATTTCACAGAAATAGACATAACAAACATGATATTCTAAGACATTGACCTCAAACCTTGCTCTCGTTAAATAGTCATAACGAGGATAACTGTCATTACAAGTATTTGTAAATAGTCACACAAGCAATAACAAAGCATGCCATTTAGCAACAGAGACGAAAGGTTTCATTTCTCACAAATGTCATGTTGCGTTGTTTATAATTGTGAGTGTAAGGTTTGAGGTCAATGTCTTAGAATATTTGTCTGTTATTTTTGTTTCATTGTATCATATATAAGTGAAATAGGAGGACATTTTAATGATGTTTATGTATGAAAAAATGTTACGGGTTTGAAATAATAGGATCACAGTTGGACAAAAACTTTTTATATTTTATAATCTGAAGACCGGACCAGCAGGTTTTATTTAGTGCTTCGGCCAATTCTACAACACGATTTTGCATACAATTCATGTAAATGATTTTCCAGTTGACGCAAACTAGCTACACCTAGTAAGGTGTATTCGTTTTCTTGCTATAATCATCTTAATCATCTGCTAGAGACATATTATTTCAAATGTTTGAAATATCTTCGCTACGAAATGTTATTCTGGCCAAGATTGATAATTGCTAAACACGGGAAACTTCACTCAGAACAACATTAATCACAAAATGGTTCGTTTTCAGGAATTTTTCCTTCAATTTTCATGAAAAAAGCAAATCGTTCCTGCGCATATTTATGCTACGTACATGTGTATAGAGTTTATCGAAATCTAACCACACACGATACAATACGATATATCATATACGATTGACGGATTGTTTAAGAAGAACGCCATGCGCGCTTTATACATCATGTGCTATACTTAACTATATATTAATTTGCAGTAGCCGTAAATTCGAATACGATACGAAATTATTCATGGGAAGGTTGTTTACTCCCGATACAAACAAACGTGAGTTTACAGAAGTTCAAAATAAAGTAATAACTGTTCCGCGATAGAACTGGCAGTTACATTAATTTTGATTCCGTGCTAAAACAGAAAATTCTTATATTCAAGAAATGGAAATGTAGTAAGGGGTATTTTTCAAATTAGCAATTTCCAATTCTTCTTTTAGAAATAGTAGAACCGTATGATAAGATATCGAATAGTTGATTTTTTTGAATTTGTCACGTTTTGCATTCGCAGCATGCTTTTCTGTCCATGTCAAGTTTCGCGCAATTTGAATAACGTCAAACCTGAAAAAAAAAGACATCAAAATAACTTCTCCGAATACAGAGTAGAGTTTAAATTTATAATTGAGTTTATGATGGTCGTTTGATACTTGCTTAAAAACGTGTCATGATCTCAGAAACATAAAAATATCATTTGCTGAACTCTTACTGCATGGTAGACCAAGAGTTTGTTTTAAAGAGCACATCGTGTAGGACAGTAATTGGATAGAAAAAGGGTAAACACAGACCAATATTTATACCATACTTGTAAATATTATCAACTTATGCGAGTGTCATCAATTTCCACTGACAATAGGCAGGCGTGATGACATCTCTTCAACATTCATTCCATAGCTATAATCGTTGATGTCGTGTACAATATGGGATGTTGTATATATTCTCAACATTCTCAAATTATGGAAAAAACGAAACGAATGTCGACCACCAGAGCCACTTCCGACTTTAAATTGTAACCTGGTGAACTTCATATACAAAATTTCGGTGAACGCTTTCGCTGTGACAGAAATAATAGAGTAGGTGGAGGCGTTGCCATTTATGTTCGCGAAGGCATAACAGTTCGAGAAAGACAAGACTTGTCTATTCCCGGCCTTGAAGCCCTGTGGCTAGAGATCATACTACACCATAAGACTATTCTGATAGTGGGCATATATAGACCACCTGACTCCAACAATAACTACTGGCTTCTCATTGAGCAAAGCATCGATAGCACATTTAACCAGTTGTATGATAACATAATCATAACAGGTGATTTTAACATAAATATTTAAGAATCACAGTAAAATAAAATAAACAGACTGATAAATTCTTTTAATGCAGAACAACTTATTTCATCACCAACCTATTACACTGAATATTCATCATCACTGTTAGATTTGATATTTGTTAAGGATATTCAGCACGTCAACACTAGTTTCGTTGCAGACCCATTCATACCGAATCTTATTCGATTTCACTGCCCAAATGTTGCAGTACTTAAGTTTAAAAAGGTTACGGTGAAATCATTCAATCGCCATATCTGACTTTATGAGAGAGCTGCCTATCAAAGTTTTAGAGACAAATTAAAATTAACAGACTTGGACTCAATACTTTCCAATCACAACAGTGACACAGTGTCTAAAGCTATCGCTGACAATATTCTTGTAATAGCCTCAGACACTATTCCAAAACTGTAACAATATGTCCTGGCGATATTCCATGGATGAATAACGGTATAAGAAAACTAATGAGATAACGGAACAGAATTCATAAAACGGCTAAAGCAGAGAACACCGAACTCATGTGGACAATATAAAAAAAACAGAAACAATGTCACGAAACTAATCAGAAAATCTAAACAGGATTATCAAAATAACTAAATTGAAAAAAATAAACTCAACTGAAACTAAAACTAAAGCTTGGTTTAAATTATATAAAAAAAAATCTAATAAAAAGGCAACAACATCTATTCCAACACAACTTTAAAACAATATTTACGCGACTACAGGCGATGAAAAATCAGACATGCTTAACAAATTCTTCTGTGAACAATCTAAAGTTAACGATAACAACACATACTTACCACCGACTGAAGACTCTTCACTCACTACCTACTCTAAGTAATATCGACCTGACTCCCAAAGACGTAGTTGATGCGATTACTACAATGGACCCTTCTAAAGCAAGCGGCCCAGATGAGATCTCACCTCGCTTTTTACGCGAGGGAGCATCCGAACTTGCAGAACCATTATCTCGATTTTTTTAACTCTCTTCTCAACCGCTCATCTTTTCCGTTCTTGTGGAAACATGCGAATGTAACCCCGATCTTTAAGAAGGCCGATCTATCCTCGCCTTCTAACTACAGACCTATCTCACGCTTAATGTGCCTTGGTAAAGTAATGGAGCGCTGTGTACATAAGCAATTTTATAATTTTCTTTGCTTAAATAAACTTCTTACTCCTCACCAGTCCTGCTGCATAAAAGGCGAAACCACAGAAAATCAACTGACATTTCTGTACAATGATATCTGTAAAGCTATTGACGAAGGAAAGGAAGTTCGCACAGTCTTCTGTGACATACCAAAGGCATTCGACAGGGGGCTCATCCATTATTTAGCTGCACTTGGTATACGTCATTCCCTGTTGCAATGGTTTATTTCGTATATATCGTCCAGATACCAACGTGTCGTTTATGCTAATTCAGCTTCAAAATGGTCTCCTATCACTGCCGGTGTTCCACAAGGCTCTATCCTTGGTCCTTTACTTTTCTTAGTATACATCAATGATATCGTGAATAAGATAAAATCAACTATTAAGCTTTTTGCATACGATACCAGCCTTTACATTGTTGTAGATACTCCTTACGATTCTTCTGCAAAGCTATATAATGATATGAGAGCTATCAATTCATGGTCTGTAACTTGGCTTGTTTCCTTTAATCCAAACAAAAAATAATCAATGATATTTTCCCGCAAATTATCCAAACCTTATCATCCTTCCTTACTCATGAACAACACTCTTATTTCACAAGTACCAACAAATACACATCTTGGACTCACACTGTCCCAAGACGCACGATGGAATACCCATATCTCCCTAATACTTGTACAGTATTGGAAGAGGATCGGAATTATAAGAACCTTTAAGTACGTCTTATCACGCCAATGCCTTGAGAGAATGTATATGTCTTATAATACAAAGACTCCTTATAAAATATACAACTTTATTATATAGCTTTAATAATATAAACACCATTTAGCAAAATTTCAAGTTGTCATCTAAACATTTTTGTTTCACTGAACAAATTCGACTGACATAATTCAGACAAATACTATCATGGTAAAGAATTCACATAAGCTTCTAAGCTTGCTTTCTGGTCCTTTTGTTTTATGTGTTGTCCATGTAAACATACTTTGTATATTTGTGAAATAAATATGTTTAAACTAATTGTAACCTGTCTATCATTAGTCAACGCGTATATACTCTTTCAAAAATCGCATATCGTATATAAGGGCTTAGTTACATCCGACCGGCGTAGGGTTAGGTTCACCTAGAGATTTGAAGGAATAAAATCCTCTGCGGGTGGCCCGCGTGCATTACGCAAATAATTTCAAACACCAGATTCCTGGCATGTCTCCATTTTTCCTAAGTGTAAAAAATTGGACATGCACACTTTTTGGTCAGCGATGATTTGTTGCGACTTGTTACGTGGTAGTTGCATGAGTGGCGGGGTAACGTGGAAGTTCATGTGGTGTTTTCTTCGTAATTTGCATCAGTCTTCTTTTTTTCATCGATGGAGAAGAGATGGCGATTCCACAAGAGTCTACGACGGGTCAACGTTGCACCCGACCACCTCGAAACAATGTATTTTCTAATTTGCGCGGGTGCAGGTAATGGTACGACCACTCCAGGTAGAATTTGCTCACGTAAAGAAAATGGCCACTTATGAAAAATGAATTGCCTACGCATGCGCTACGCCTTCGTGGTTCGGATGCGACCAAGGCTTCAAATCAATGTACAAATTGTATATCGTATCGTATTATGCGTATATGGTAAACCATAATGGTGCTTTTATCGTATATAGATCTTATACTATGCATGCGCATATCGTATGTCAATCCTATGTCGAACGTATATCGTGACAAAACTACGGTCACACTATGCACTTTAGTATAAAATTGATTAATTATAATTATAACAACTAATTAATAATCACCGCCATGCAAGGGAAACACATAGCCTAACGAACCGATCAACCTCTTTGTAAGGAAGGGACATGATTTTATACTTAACTGTATATACCTTTAATTATATAAAGCCAGTAAATCATTGATCAAAATCATTCATCATCAAATATACTTCTAAATTGACTTTGAAGTCATTGATACAAATGTACTCTTGTAAAATGCCAAATTAAACAAACAAAAATACATTTTCCGTCTCGCTTTAATTCCAGACAAAATAAAAAAGCAATTTAATTTCCATGCTCAAAGTGAGTTGAGCAAAATGGATGTTGTATAACCACCGGGCCCTATTGGCTTATTCTGAGCATAAATTCAATTCTGACCAATCAGATTCTTCAGAACGTTCTCATACTCAAAGTTAAACGTTTATAAAAACCCGACCTAGAGTGGAGTCTAAATACACACTTCCCTTATAATGCCGTTCGTTGCATCTCGAATGGTCTTATTTTCAGTTATCAGTTTTTCTTTTTGTCATGTTATTTTCTGTCTTATTCTTTAGCGCACCATTGAAGAAATGCCAGTTATTGACAGATCAACTGAACGATGTAGATTAGGTATATATGCGTCTAATAGCGATTTAGTCGAAGGCCACGCAACCGGAACCAATAAATAATTACTCCTTCACTTAAATGAAATCTTAGGAACGCACGTAGACAGTTTGAATCGCTGATACATATTATAGTAATGAAATGAATATGCCAGAGTGTTATTTGCAAGCAGTAATGAAATCAACCTAAAAAGCGAACAGCATAATTCGAGAAAAGGGATGGATTTTATAACAAAGAATATGGCCTTTTATATTCCGTTTTGTCTGGAAGCTATGCTACTATTAAGGTTCGATGCTACAGCGTCTTAAGTCTAATCGCCACATTTCAGTTATATGTTAACGTTTCCCCGTCGTCCCTTGGTCGTAAACCAGGAGACTTGCCTCGGCTTGATAAAAGATTGTTTGCCCCGAGAAAGACTTTAATTAAAAAAAAGCTTCATCAGTTTTATTTTACCATTTAATAGTATCAAAGAAGTCATTGCATCCATCAAACATAAATAGGTTGAGCTTTATGACATTGCAGATATCAATAACACACTATTTGAGTATCATTATCATCCCTGAATGTTTATTCCATCTAAATATTGCTAAGCCCTCTGGTATTAAGTCATTAAGTGCAAATATAAAATGTCAAATATTTTACATCAGAGATTTTAAAGTTTAAGATCTAAACAAAAATGATGGCATTGCATTATCATTAACCCATTGTCTTTTATAATTATTACATACTGAAATATTTAAGAAATTTAACTTTTCTAAACTTTAAATATCTATTAAATCGACTGAACTCCAGGGGACCGTTTTTGTTATACTTCGTTCGAAAATTCGTTTTTTTTCTTCTTAAATTATTTCGTATACGTCTCCGATGTATAAATACAGCCGTCATGACCATACGAATGGTATTTAACTGTAATGCAGAATCTTCGTAAATTTAAGAACTTCACAGGTTATTTCAATAAAAAGCACCTAAGAATTTGAACGTTTCTGCGAAATTCGTACGAAGTTCGCACGATAAAAACGTTCGCATTTAGTTAAATTTAACGCCTGCCAGGAAGAAATTTACGAATATTTTGCACGGTAGGAAAGTACCGTTCGTGCATCTCATGACGGCCGTCATTATACAGCGCAAACGACGAATAATTCAAGGAAACTTTACACATTTTCGTACGAGGTTTAATAGAAACAGTCCCTTGATATGTTTAATTTTTCAAAAGTTTCAAAACATCTGCCTAAGTTTGTAAATATGAAATAACATGAATGCAAGAAGAGAATCAGGATGAAACTCTATACAGTTATTGTGAATTGGGCACATAAAGTCACAGAAACCACGCTAAAAACGTCTACACCGTGACTAACGGGGTAAGTTTTAGAGGTAACATTACCATTTTTGTGTGGCTTTTGAAATTTTTATTTTTTACCACAAGTATCACTTCCAAACATAGTGCATCCATGTTTCCTGAATATATCCCAATATTTGCTATATTTTTCAAATATTCAATACCCTTAATTATATCTGGAGTGCAGTAGCTTTAAGGCGTTGTCAGCTTCTTTCTATGAAAATGTAGTGCCATATACAAATACAAGGACAAAGGGTGTATCAACGACCTTCCGTATCTAAACACAAGTTATAAATTGATACATAATCTTTGGTGAGACGCAGTATCACATTTTCTCCCGTTAAAGGACTTAATTATGTCGAACACTTTGATATACACCTTTAAGCTGCCGTCAGTGCGGCTTTTGTAGAAACTCTGTCTGTAAATAATGAATTGTTAATCCATTTCTGATGCTTTTTTAGATACAAAAGACATTTCTATGGATTAGTTTGAAACCTTATTAGGACCAAAATATATTTGCGGGAAGGAAACACATTTTCACCGATAAAGGTCATAGTGCAAAGCAAATCTTGAAACAAAGGCAATAATAGGGCCTTGTCCGAGCAAATGAAATATCATAGAACGACGGGACTTTAAATATTTGGGACGCCATATGACTGAAGCAAGTCCCTCTCTCTTTTTCATGTTGAAACAGACACAGGTGTTTACCATGATTGTTTTTTTAGAGACAGATATATTATATTTAATGAAGTGTGTAGCCTATACATGACAACATTCAACATTAAACTGAGTAAATTTTTCTTTCCATTTATACTTAAATAACTCGATGAAATTGTATTGACTTATACATATAGTTACTACATTTTATTCTATATTTAATATTTAAGCATCATTGTAGAGAAACCAGCAATATTAATTGTTCACAAAGTGTTTTGTAATAAAATAATAATCACATATTTTCTTAAACAAACAACATGTTACATATAAGAACGGATTTACCCGACCTATATATTCATTCGCGTATTTGCAGACAGACATACAAAACAAATATGGCGGTGAGCTTGTTTTCAGTAAAAGTAGCTGTTAAAATCGACGGCTATGGCAACGCTATCGTTATTGGCCAAAAAAAAAGAAAATTTAACGGAATAGACGTCTATACTGTGAGGTTGGACGGAATTGACTTTGAAGCTGATTTGCCGGCTGACCGACCTTAACCGATTCCTGAAAGCCCTTACCTTCCGATGAATACAGATAAGCAGACGACAAGCCATCGGTTTGCAGACATTTTTAATGATGATGTGACAAATTTTGTCAAAACCCAGCAGACCAAAATTAAAGCAGTGAAAACCCATTACGATGTAAAATTGCTACAAAATTACCTCGACACTCTTAACGAAACGCGTCCAATAAAGGACAATTTCTAACCCGAACTGTGTGAATTACTATGTAAATCTTTCCTCAGTGTACGGTAAACAGGGCACAAGGTTATAAAAACTTAAAATAAACTCTGTGCTCAAAACTCAGTTTCAATCTCGATAAACTGTTTTTTTAGGAAACACTTACACTGGGCTTACATATCTTGATATAATTAAACAAAAGATTTTGTAGGTACAAACTTATTACTTGTAAAAATGTTGTTTGAAGATTTACGAGTTGAGAACATTTCAAAGATTTGAGCACAGAGATAGTTGAAGTTGTATAACCTTGGGGCAAGATGGATATAACTATGTGCCTGTATGACAACGCGCATTCCTCAGTAGTTTTGAAAGGGAATTACGAGAAAAGGTTAAGGCCACTGAGTTCGAGAAGGTAAGGCAGGTGCAGAAGTCGAAATAAAAATAACTGAAAGGAGAGGGGCGTGGCAATCAAACACATGTTTTTTTTAATATTACAGACAATAGTACATATATCGGAAACTGATAACGCTGTCAACCGAAAGAAATCATATAACAGTATAAAATATTATACGGCTCATTTAATTTTTTATAATAACTCCTCCACAGAGGTTTTATTAATGCTCACTGTTTTAGATTGTTTACTCCGTTGTTGAGAATGTATGCATATGGTAAGAACTCTTCAATTATCAAGAGGTTGTAACATCTTTTTAGTCTCTTTCTCTATCATCTAGATTAATTACATTGTTTGACCGAGTCTGACCGAGTCACCTTAAGTAATCTCCTTTTATCTGTCAAATAGTGCGTGCACTACGCACGCAGTAGAACAATTCATTTGTCAATATTTCAAGACAAAAGTGATTATGATGCTAAATAAGCTTACGATCTGGAAATAGGTTTTAGACGGAAATTGGGTTTTGACTGACGGTATTGATTTTAGTTTTGCACAGGCCGTTTTCTTCGGGACTAAAGCTTTCTTCCTGCATTTTCGTAAGATGTAGTATTTGTATATATGGTATTGATGCAACCGATGCGATGACTTTGAGTCTCTAATGTTTCACACTGCAATGTAAACTTAGTGTTCGATACATAGCAAAATTGGGTCATATATTTTGAGTTATGTTCCTAAATCCTAAGATTTTGTCAAAATAAAAACTTAACTTTATCTTTTGTTATTCAGTACTAACCAAAATATAACACAAAGGATGACCACAATGTCTTGACAACATTTCGCCAGTATGTTCACGCAATTTGATCTACATGGGCTCTCTCCTCTAGCAACTATATATGACCATCTTTAGTTTTTAACGTAATGCCTAAAGGCATTATTATCAAATCAAGTTTGACAACTTTTCACCTAATTTTGTATTATTTTCTTTTATACACTTCGTTTGAACTAACCTTCTATCAAACCAGTCATTTTGTGATGGCACACGTTCACCTTTATCATTTGTTTAACGCCAACATCCGGGAGTCCTTAAAATAGTAAGATATGATTTTTGAATCCATTTCTTAAACAAGAAATATCAATGCTGTTTAGAAAAAAAGAAGGGTAATAACTTTGTTGTACATCTAAATAGAATAGTGTTTTTTATACACTGAACTTCCTCCTGCTGTACTTGACCATTATTTGAGCGTATATTGAATTCTATCTTTTAGTTTTTATGTTATGCTACATACAAGAAAAAGTTGCAAACCACTGTAATAAGTCAAGACAGGGTTGTGTTTCTTAGACAGAAAATGTACGCTTCCCCTTACCGTGCTTGGTAATTGCATGAAGTTGTTTGAACTGCATTCCTTAATTTTCTTATTATATTCTACAAAAGAAAAGAAAATGAAACGAAGGACAATAGTTGGGGCATTAATCAAGACATGGCTATGTTTCTTAAACACTTCATTTCTTGTTAATGTGATTTACCAATATATAAAGTCGTAATGAATTCCAATTCATTAGATTTAAAGTTAAACTCTGTTGTACGTCAGGATAGAGACATTGTTATGATTCCTATACACTGCACTTCCACTTGATGTGCTTGACCATGTATTGAATTCCATTCAAAGGTTCACATGTTTTGCTACAGATATGAAAAGGAACAATGGGCAATTGCTAAAAATATTCATTTTCTTTCATTATGCATTTTCTTTCATTTTGCTATTATGTTGAATTCTGTCCATAAGTTGTTTTTTAAAGTTTTGCTGTGGGCAAAAAAAAGTAACAAAAGGCAATCACTCTGTTATCAGTAAAGGTAGAGCAATGGATCATGCAATAAAAAAAACGTCCATACTAAGGGTAGTTACCATGTGAAGTTTTAATAAACTGTGTCCACTCACGTGAAATATATGGTTCATCGTTTCTTTAAAAAAGGCTCTGCTTTTGATTTTAGGCAGTTAAACAGACATATGTAGGAGGTTGAACATATGAAAAATGAAAAAAACGCAATAAAAACAGAAACAAAATTTAATTTTTCAAAATGTTATGAGCTCAAGTTAAAAGATATTTGATAAGCTGTGATTTTTATATCCATTGGTCTGAGCCTGAAAGAGATCTGCTCTGACAAATTCAATGGGCGGACGGACGGAGTGATTCCAGTACACCCTTCCCCCATTTTATTGCGCTTGTAAACTTTAAGCGAAAAAATTTGTATGCACTTTCTTTCCAAATGATATTGTTTGATATACATTTATGCAGACGACGCATAAGTGTCAAGAAATTGCTTAGCTAGCCTAAATGACAATACAGGTAATATACGTTTGCTGATCTGGGTTATTCTGTGACTTTGTTTTTGATGAAACAATCATCAAAGCGTATTTTTCCTCTGCGAATTCTTGCGTGTTTCCGGAAATCTGTAGAACTTTCCGTCATTTTATTTAAGTTGCGTCTTGTGCCATTTTCAGGTTACTAACGTCGCACAGTAAACTTGAATGCATATTGTAAAAAGTCTAACCGAATTTTGAAAAGAAAAACAAATTTCGTTTGATCTCCGTTTCAGAACACTTGTTTCCGACACGTCAAGTATAAGGTATATTAAAAGAAATATGGTTCTGTTGCGACATGTTTTCATATATGTTAAGCAAAAAATCGTACAATTATTGAACATTTTGAAATATGTCAATTTTTGTTGAATCCACTTGAACTAACATCAGCTTATTGAATAATGTACTTTTACTTATGTCATGTTTTTGCAGTATCTTTGAAAAAAAATGATCTGAATTGGGAGGGATATCTAGATATCTTACAGTAATATGATTTTTTTTCAATTTTGGTGGTTGATTTTCACTCTGTACCCTACGATTGAGACCTAATACTTCTAAGACATCGCACATGGTAGCAAAGCAGAGCAAATATATGCCCTCGAAAAGGTGAATCGCTTTTTAACATTTAACTACGTCTTAAGTACTATATACACAATGGTTATGTACCAACGTACGAAAATTCATGTTTTAAATATCAGTAGTTCAAACACTTGAAAGATGATGTATCCTTGTTTTGTTGCACAGGGCATGTCAGTTTACAAAGATCATTAGATCTATAAGAGAGACAATTTATAAAATGTGGTCAGAGAGATTTACTCGTTACTGGAATATGTTGCAGTCTACTACCGGTATTATTTTTTATTAAGCTGCCATTAGAAAAATAAACTTTCAAGTTAGTAGACACGACACTGTTTTACTACTAGTATAAACAATATGCCCAGACATCTCTATTATAACTGACACATTGTTGCAAATAAAAGGTAGCTCTTTCTTATTTATTTGACACAGTATCCGTTGTTTCCCAGGCTAATGGTCCTTTATGCTGATTGTTTTGTATTATGTGTTGGGTTTAACGTCTTTCAATGGTATACACATATTCAAGGTAGTTCGTATATATCCTGGCATCTCAACCAGTACCTGACTACTTCCTCACTTGAAAATGCAGATAAAGATTGGTGACACAGACAATGCAATGGCGATTGAAACTCTTTACATATGCTTTGGCTTGGTTTGGACTTGAAAGGTGAGCGATGTACCACCATCAACATCGGGCCCGGCTCAATAAGGTTTTTTAAAAGTTTTTTGTTGTCTACGCTTTCTCTAAATATCCTCTTAAAAAGTTGGACATTTTTACTGAGAAGCAGTATGACCTCGTATCCTCATTTACCACGAAACGTTGCTTATTTCCAGTGTAATATAATCATCATGTATTTTCTTATACAAACAACACGTTACATATAAGAACCGATGACGTCACAAAATCAATAAGAACAATCTTATTAATCTCTTATTGTATTGTCATGTGATAAAAAGAATATCAGATTCGTTTTCACTTTATATAAAAAACATTATTATTCTCGTACTCGAACCTTTATTAAGTTCGCCAGAGGCTCGCTTATAAAGATTCCTGGACTCTTGTAATAAAATTCTATATAAAGTGAAAAATCATCAGATATCCTCTATATGTTTTATGGTATTTTCTTAACCATGTCAACAGTAAATACCACCCAATATTCGATTTAACATCTAAAGCACCAGTGGCATTTAATCGTCGTCAAAGTTATTATTAAATCGATAATGTCTTGCTTTTAGCAACCCATATTAACCCCTCGCCTACTGAACAAATTTTCGTCTGCTAAAACCGTCGTCTGCCTACATTTTTGAAATTATCAGAATCAACCATAACTTAGAAAAACAATTGGCAGAGTGTCAAGCTGATTGGGTCTTGATTAGACGCCGAGTTACTCGGTGTCTACTCTGGATCCAGGTTGTTTGCATATGTATATATACGACCGCCCTTAGCAGGCTAAAGGTTAAATACCTTAATGTAATATTTTATTCAAAACAATCTTATTTTTATTGCTCAGAAATTCTCCTCTTCGCCTAAAAATAATTACATAGAGTACAACATTGTCGTATGATCGTTTTAATTATGTTTGGCAGATGGACGCCCACTTAGCTAGGGTGATTAATTTGTGAAACGAGAAATAGGATACTTTCCATAATGAATATGGCTTTTTTATTTCAGTGCATCACAAACGCTGTTACGAGTTGATAAAGTAACAAAGAACAGGATTTTTTAAAACTACATGTATGTCCTTCGTATCTCTAATGAACCAATGAGTGACATTTAAAAATACTGTTTATTGCAGGAAAATTCGAACAAATTGCATAAATAAAACGAATATAAATAGCTGTCATATTTCGTCTTGATGAGTTCCTAATTTTAGAATAACAGGAAATAAACATTCACCTGAACGAACAGCCGGTAAGAAATAAATGCAAGGAATGTTGCTTTATTTCTACTAAACTACGAGATATTCCAAATACCGATTCCTGGACTTCAGTGGTATAACAAATGTATAAAGTAACCTTATCAATATATGTGTAAACATCAATATAATAACATACATTGTTGTCTTTTTTCAACTAAATTACACTATATTATTATTCATGTTCTTTTATATTAGATTCCGTTAAATGAGGACATCGTTTATTCTCTATGTCACATGATGTATGAGGGTCGAGGACATTATGCTTTTTAGCAATACCAGTAATTATTAAGTCTAAAACTTAAATTTATACATTTACATAAATGAACCTTAATGCAAGCAAGTCGTTAACTTTGTTGCCTCTTTTCTTCTCAAAACACGTTGTTTAAACTTTAGCCTGCTGAAAGAAAACTGTCGTCTGCTTAAACTGTCGTCTGCCTGGATTTTAAAATTCAACAGAATCGCCTAATATTTTGAGAAACAATTGGCCCAGTGTCAAACATATTAGATCCGGACTAGACGCCGAGTTACTCTGGATCTAAACTATTAGCATATTCTATCACGGTTGCCCTTAGCAGGCTAAAGGTTAAAGAAGATGGCAACTTGGCGTCTATCTGTCGTCTTTTTTTATTTTTCTGGTGTTACATTCTTTCTGATAAACTTAACGACCTATTTAATTCTACTACTTTACATCAACTACAAATTATCAAATTCATGCTGCAGTTTGGAAAATACTTCATGATTCACATTACCAAGCATATTTTTAGGAAACTTTATTCGTAAAAGTTGATATTAAGGGGAAGAGTTTGTCGTTACAGTTTGTAAAATGAAATTTAACACACTATCATAATTATCAGCAATAATAAATTAATGCTTTAAAGATGTTGATTTCATATAGCATATTAGAAATATATATAGAAGCTTGAGTTATTTACACATTAAACATTCACGATTGTCCTGGAGGTGGACATAGATGTGCATCAGTATCATTTGAAAAGTACCGTTTCTTTTGATTTACCCAGAACAATAAACACAGTGTGGTACGCATCACACACACACAAAATACTCTATAATAAGGCATTAGTTGATGTAACTGGCCTGAACGACTTTTAATGTGTGGCTTATATCCCCATTGGCTAACGGTACCTCCGTCTAATACAATGATGTGTTTTCCCTGTTTTAGTCTTAAACAAGACAACGAACATAATCTTCATAAGACATTGATTTTAATGAATAAGTCAGTTTATAACTTTATGTATAATGGTGAGAAACGCCCCCACGATCTATCACATCATTTTCGATCTTGTTTCAACAAGGATTACTTGGCAATATTATAGCCTCCATGACAAGGCTATATCAATGTGTTGGTTAATTTTAAAACAAAACTGATCGAAACAGTGAGGTGTCTTTCAATATACATTATTCACAGCTAGTCGACGAAGCAAACATAAGTTTAATGGAAAGTATTTTAAAAAGCACACTTTCTGTAAAAGATTCACCGATTAACCAGCGGTCTCTACATATCAATAAGCCCCATTTGCAACTGGAGCAATTAAAAGTAGGCACTACCAAGTTTTTTTTTCATTTTGATGTTAATGATATTAGTTTACACATACAAATAATGGCAGTTAGTTTAAACATATTTTATTGCCACAATTTGTAAACATATATATCATAATTTGTAAAAACAATACATGAACACAGA
>JAULCC010447400.1:0-11116 GCA_032358795.1 Nuttallia obscurata | reverse complement strand
AATCTGGTAAGGTGACTCCCATGCAGTTTGTTCTGACCTTTAAACAAAGGTTAATCTTGACAAATTCTAGCTACATGGGCCTAGGCATTATCTTGCTGGAAAATTAGGTGATACTGTTGATCACAATGGCACTACAACGGCTGTCAAATTTCCGGCTAACACTATCAAAGGTGACTTTACCCCGTGAGATGTCCCTCCCCAGAGTATATCGAGTCACCCTTACATATCCCTCTCAAGAACACCAGCGTCCGTAAAGCGTTCCCAATGACGTCGATATATGCGACGTCGACCTCTGGACGAAAAAGTTGGGACCGGTACTCATTAGTGAAAAAGACCCGTCTCCATTGCCTTATTGGACATCGTCTGAGAGCATGTGCCTCATACCATACGTATGACGCGCACGGACTTGCGCAAGTCAGAGGCAGATCCATGTAAGGACGCCGCGCTCGCTTACAGTTTTGGGTTGCATGCGGCGATTAAGATTGCCTACCATAATCTATCTATCTATCTTCCAATAATATCAAACCCCAGCTGGGAACCTAGACATGTTAATAATACAATTAAAATTGCAGTCAATCTTCCGGTTTCTCTTAAATGACTGACAAGGCGTAAAGTGATGCGTATTGGTCAAGATTATCAAGTGGTATGACAAGATGTTTATTCTGCACGTGCTTTTGCTTTTCATCACTTTCTTTAAATGGCAAGATGAAATACACTAGTAGCTGAGTAACTGTAGAAGTGGGTTTGGTACAAAGTAACCAAGATGGTCGTCTGACCGGTTTTCATAATTTTAGTTTAGTTTAAACTTATTTATTTTGGCTCGATTATGTTAAAAGACTTTGGCTTGTAGAAACACTTTCGAGTCCATTTCCTAGGTAGAACCAGTACTTTGTGTCAACATATGAAGGTCAGAAAAAATGCCCCTTTCGGGGCGAGAATCCGCAACCTCCTGAATGCAAGGCGGACACCATATCCATTACGCCACTGCGCCCTTTCATAATTTTACGCCAAGCATTTAAGAAATTGTGGCATATAGGGTTACAGTGCGTAACTTTATCCTTTCAGTATATACATGTACTACGAATAAATATGTGTGCCAAAAGCGAGATGTCAAAACAGATACGAACAGTAAAACTAGTAGTCCTTACACAGTAAGTAAGGTAAGTTAGTCTTGCGTATTTATTTTGTTAGGTGTGAGCCACTGTGCTTTCATTATGACATGATAGATTTAGAGATAAAAGTTGAAACATTAGTTGAAGTAGAAGTCAGTAGGATTGTGTACAAAGTAAGCTAGATAAGTATTCAGGCGTAATAGACGCGTGGTGTTTTCGTTTTATCGTTGTTGTTGTTTTTTGTCTTTTATTCAAATTGCCTGCATTGTTAAACCCATATATGACGAACCGATTTGTTTCAGAAACAAGCGTTAAAATAAAGTCATGTTTATTTTACCTTAGCATGATTTATCTTTTATCCGTACACTGATCTTTTACGCCACACCAAGTTAACACTGACATTAAGAAATCAATGGTGAATAAAAGATCTAAAACAGAGAACCCCATCGGTCCACTTCCTCAACCCACTCCCTATCTAGAGCGAAACGATTATTCAACTGTATGTCCCGATCCCTCAGCACCCTTTCAATCCCCATTCTGCCATTCTTACAGACATTAAGAATCAGTGGAGACTCTAAATAGCCCCAAGAGATCGCGACATCTGATCAAATCTTCATGAACTTGCTGCGCAAAGCAATTTAAGTCTGAAAGCAAACATAACGACGTATTTATGCTTACAAGTATTCGTTTGTAAGTGGAATGCAGCAACAGGTATCAAATAGGCTTGGTATTTATCCATCCGTTTTTATACTTGAATAATCTCTAACCCTGTGGTTTGCTCCCAGCTTTTACCATTCCCGGGAAAGCTGAGAACCAATCAAAAGAGTTAGAGGCTATTCTTAGGCTTCAAGTCTAAGAACGGGTTTATGAATTCGAAGCCTGGACTGATTTAGACGCAGTAGAAGATTTTAATTTCTAAAAGCGACCTTTAAAGGTATACACGCCCCATATCAGGAGTCATTAATTAGTCATGTTCAACCCTCCTGGAAACTTTCAGGAACGTAGGTTTAGGGGTTCAGTAGTTATAAATCGGACAAGCTAAGGTCTACCAAAATAGAAAATTTCCCGAAAATAAACACATAAGGCTCATCTTAATCTTCGTATATAGAAAAATAGTACGGTGACATATTAGTGTTTGTAAATTGTCTTCTGAAGTATGACATCAGCTTTATAACAAAGAAACTATCATTTCTAGTTTATTTGCAATTCCCCAAATCCCCTCACCTACCCCACCCCCAACGGAAATCTGATATTTCAATGACTGAGGCCATTCATATTATTTGCTGATATTTGCTTTTTCTGTAGTTTCTCGCTGTGTGTTCATGCAAACTGTTTTTGTATGATTCAAGTGTAGTATATGACAGAGGCATACAGTTGGATATGTGCACCATTAAAAAAATTGAAAATTATATATCATTGATTATATTTAGAACTTGGTTTTTCTCAATTCGAATACTTGCAAAATATGCCATCTGTCATATTTTCTAGAGCCGGATGACAAAAAAACATTAAATACGATGACCCCATTATTTTACTATGATACTATAAAGGTTTGATTACTATTTCTGCAAATGTTCAAACACTTCTAATTTCAAATTTAATTGGACATATATCCCTTTTACTACAATGGACCCGTTACACGAAATCAAAAAAAAAAAAAAAAAAAAAACCACAAGAAAACACAAGTAAGGAGAAACAATACAAACACAGGAGCAAAGTTATTACAGATCTCAGATAATCTCAGCTGTTTGTGATGCATGCACATGCTATATCGGTAAAAAATGGCCGTTTGTTCTTTACTTCAATTCTTACCCGCTATGGTACACAAGGGTTCAAAAAATAAAGCCTTAATTTCCATAACGGTAAATTCTTAAAGTTGTAATAAAAACTAAAATAAGATTAATTTATGTACTGATTACATAAATCCTTTAGTGTCGAGAATATACAGCATAAAAAAATGTATATTTTCTTCTATGTTTAATGGGTGCAAAGCCCTTGCGTATGTACCTTATAGAAAAAGTGCTATACAAATGTGGTATAACAAAAGTGCAGTGAAAAGAAATGCATTAACAATCTAAACAACAAACCGATATTAGATAAATATATATATATTATTTTCACTTGCTTGAGTACATACCTGCATACTTAAGCAGTTCTCGTCCTCTGATTGTATTGAACTATGTGAACCTTTATGTGTTCTTTATATGAAGAACAGACGAAAAAAGAGTTGAGCATCCTCAACTTGATCATCATTGCTACAGGTGCAATGTGGACTACATGACAGATAGTTGTTATACAAATCACTATTTAAGTTACTGCATTTGTTTCTAAGCCTTGCATGAAGAATTGCTGACTGCCTTTTACCATGGAAAAAATATTGAGGTTTTCTCTGTTTAAGCTTAAACAAAGACCAGTAGCAACTATTCTAACTAAAATGTAAGAAACAATAAAGCGCCCAGTACGATAACGGCAGATATATACCAGTTTACACATTGTTAATTGACCCGCATGGTTAGCTCAATTGGTACCGCTTTCGGTGCGTGAGGCCAGGGTTCAATCCCCGGCCGGGTCGTACCAAAGACTTTGAAAATTGTAGTAACGGCTTTCCTTTTTGACGCTCAGGATTTAGGGTTAGCATGACGACTGGTTTGTCGATGTCAGGATAAAGTGAAAAGCCGGAGTTGAGCCCCCACGTGTATCAGTGCTATACACTGGGCACGTTAAAGAACCATAGTTCTACGTATCCGCTTCCCTCTCTCTCTGGGGCCCCATGTGGGCCTGGGGCGTGCTAATTTAGCACAAGAATTGGGACCACTGCTTAACCCTGGCATGATCGTAAGAGGCGACTAATAGGGTTTGAACTTAATCTGGAGTTTCTACATCTCTGATTCTCCAGCAGGTATTAAGTTGTTGGATCCATACCCCATATTTTTCATCTCGATTTAAATGAGATTTGGATCCAATAAGTTTTTTACTGAATGGCGCCATATAACCTATTCAGTGTTGCGGTGTCGTAAAACCCAATTCAATCAATCAATCCCTCTCTCTCTGGGACGTCCGTTGGCCCTAGCTGGCAGAAAATGACGTACTCGTATATCAAACAAACGAACAAACATTGTGTTCACTGACAGCTAACATTATGCATCATCGTAGGATGTAAAATGAAATTCAAAAGAAAACTACAAATGAAATTCCCAAATCAATATCCCAGATAGGTGTATTCATTAGGTTAAAGATTATCCAACTCATCTCACATGCAACTTTATCATCTTACGAGACAGCAATATAACTATTCTGGTAAGAATAATATAGTCTTAATTATACAATATATATTGTATGATGAATACAAACTAAGAGCAGAGAAAAAAATTTATTTATCAAATGTCTCACAACAACTGGATACGGACTTTTTATGTCAGCCGTACACAAAACTGTCCGACCTTTGTTTCACTTTCCAATCTCGTCTTGTACTATTCTCGCAAGATAACAAAGGATTTTCTTACAAATCTTCTCGCATAAATCTAAATCCGTGTGGCTTACTCGGTAAACTGCCGCAAATTGGGCAGGTTATAGTACATTTCCCGGAGAAATGGACATACGTCAGGAAGGCTTTTCGACAAAACCCATAGCTGTTTTTCTTGTTTATGTGTTTGTTTGTTTGTTTATTCGTGTCGCATAAACACATTTTAGATCATATGATGACATATTTACTTTCATGCAAGTTTTTAACACTTAGCAAGTGTTCACGTAATAATAGCCAAATGTCCTTTCAAGTTTAATGCACTTAAAGTCATGGTTATAATCTGGTGTGGATTCGCTGTTAAAATATGTATGAAGTTGATTTTGCATATTAGCCGGAGGCCTGCATATTGCAAATAAAGAATATTACGAATTTCAAATTGATACCGATATCATGAAAACAGTTTTACAATACTAAAGACTACGAAACAACTCAAAATAAACGGTTAGCATATCATATGTGCTAAAAGTCCCATTACATATAAAATAACAGCATGCTTGACTATTCGAAAAGTTGAGAATGAGTGGTCAGAGATATTATAACATAATTTGATAGGAGTTAATTTGTACAATTAAAACACACCGCAACGATGATTTGTTTACATCAGAAAAAAGAAAACAACATTTTTTTAAGTGTATGTGTTGCGGGGTGTATTTGATGACCACCAAAATGTACAATGTTTCAAAACTGTAGAAAAAGTAGTATGAAAGAATGAGCTGGTGTGACAGCTTGCACGTAAACTTTAACCTAAATGTGTGAGTTCAAAAAGGGCCATAATTTTAGCAAATTGCAAGATGTACAAGGTTTCAAAATTATGATATAAGCTTGTATACTGGCTTGCTTGCAAAAAATTAACCTTAAATTCTTAGTTGAAAAAGGGGCCACAATTTGAGCAAAGTACATGATCGAGTTATAATTCTTGGTATATCAACCAACCCATAATATGATGACCAACCAAACACAATTTCAAAGTTGAAGTGCAAGTAGTATTAAAGTTACGAGCTTGTATACACTGTACTAGCTTTGCACGCAAACTTTAACCTTGAGTTCTAGATTCAAAAAGGGCCATAGTTTTAGCCAAATGCAAGATAGAGTTATGGTTCTTTGCATAAACACATGGAATATAATGGTAAAGAAGTGTTTGAAGTTTGCAATGTACTTTGTAAGATACATTGAGGTTGCACACAAACCTCAACCATAAGCGGAACGGTAACGGCGACGCCAAAGCTAGTACAAAAACTCGAATATTCTTCGAATAATCGAGCTAAAACCCGATATTGTTATAAAGCATTTGATATATACATATGTTAATATCATCGTCAATTGGACCAAAGACATATGCGCACCTATCCACACACGTATTTATATGTATGTATATGTATATGGTGGAGTAATGTATATTTCTGATGAATGTTTCGCGAAATTCAAACTAATATATAAAGTTCGGATAGTCCACAAAGTCAGCGACATTGTTTTGTTGCTGTTTTCTTTTCTGCGGAAATATAGTACATCTGTTCTGTTACACTACAACTTTTACTTAACTTCCTCCAAGTATTGATTTGGATCAGATGGCTTATGCGGTGATCCTCTGTAAAAGAGGAGGGATTGTAAAAGCTTTTCCTAAAATAAGGAATAGATACGTAAGTAGTAATTTTCCCCTAAGACACAATCGCAACATTGTCTTCTTGGATACATCGGTGAATTGTTATACGTGAGCACTTTAAGACTATTGTTTTTGCAATAGATAATGATTCATGTATGTAGGCTTTTGACACAAACAAAAAAGCCAAATGAATGCAAACTGTTAAAGGCAATAATAGTCTTTTTGATATGTTGGTTCATCCTGTGTTTACCTTTATGATTGATTTTTTTCCTATCATTTATATATCACAACAGTCGTTTATATAAGAACTTGATTAAATTGTTGAGACATTTTTGTCGAAAGGTGTTCTTTGTAGTTGTTCCACCCCACCTAAAGACCATGAGCTGTTCTGTGTATTCGGCTAGATCTGAAGAATCGCCTTAGCCTGGATAGTTATATGTCAAATCCTAAACAGACTCATTGGGTGATGTTGATTAAATTGCGTCAAATACCACATAAGGCTACAGGCCATGCATCACGCCAAAACTAAGCCTGTTCAATGAAAAACCTGATATTCGTATCAATGCCTTTATGTACAATGAAATAAATAATATTCACAAAAACAATCACTAAAAAAATGTTTATTTCAAACTGACATTATAACAACCCTAGTATAAAAAATAAGGTGTTTCTTAATTTATATTTGCATGTTTTGTCCTATCCTTTGGATTGTGATCATCATATTGAGCTTGCGTGCTGTATGGCTGTGTAAGTTACAAAGTAAGGAAACATGATAAAACTTAACTGAAATGGTTATCGTGTGCTACACATTGAAATGGTTTAACGCTAACTGAAAGTGCACAGGCATTTAAGTAGGTACTCATGACTAAGTAAAACGTCGCCAATACATTGCATTTGGTACAGCATGCAATTTTCTTTAAAATATACCAAATTCATTAAAAGCAAACAAAATTACAACACATTCGAGGATGCTTCAAAAAGTAATGTTACTAGAATAATGAATTTAAGACGATGAATAGTACCTAAGATGAAATTATTCCAACCCCTCAAAATATTCCTCCTATACTGAATTACACTTTTGTAATCTCACTATCCGACTCCTAAAAGCGCCAGAGGAGTCTGCTCTTGGTATCTGTCCCAGGCACTAATGCACTGCACTTCCAAATGCATTTCTCCTGTCATATCGCCGCCCAGAAAGATTTTTCATGAGCCTAGGGAACAGAAAAAAAGTTGCACGGACTTAAATCGGGTGAATGTTAGGGGGATGCTTCAAGACATTTAACCTTTGGTTTGTTCAGAAATTCCACTACCCCACGACTTTACATTTTAATTAAACAAGAAACATTACATTTTGAAGTACCTTCGTAGTTACATTTTGAAGACTGTTTTCCCTCAGGGTAATGCGAAAACTATCACCAATGTGTGGCGTCGTTCTTTTGTATTCACTGCTGGGTGCAGAGTCAACATACTATACAGATATTTAGCAATGAAACTGTCGTTTAAGCGTCTTATCTTTACCACTCGTTACCAAATTGTTGAATACGCAACAGGAAGTAGTGTGTTTTATAGCATGGTGCCGATTTGCAATAAAAGAACTTGCAATAATGAAAATGTGCTTAACAATTCATAAACAGTCACCTCCATCAACGGCTACACATGATACAAGCAGTGGATGTCATAGAACCTGCAGTGCTTTGATCTGTGATTTCCGACATATTAAATAAGGGACTTTTTCTCCTATAACGCCTCAGTTTGGCATAAAAGCGTTTCGGTCAAGTGTCAGTGACGTCATTCAACTGCGCTTAATAATCTCCAATACAACAAAAGCAATTTGTTTTCAGGATAGAATAGACAGTTTAGAACGTCAACGAGATTATTCCTGACAGTATGATTACCCAGAATTACCACCAGACTGGTATTTTGACAAGCTGTTGTCATTATAGTAATACCGCGGTTTGGATAGGAAAAATATTACACAACGCCAGACACGGTGTTACTGTGGCTTTCTTGCAAAGTCCGATGATATTTTCTGTGTCATTTGGCATTATGTCAATGAAAAGAATATGTAAATTTGAAAACCGAAAACATAATCTAATGGTGTCCAAAATACTATCAATACTTGTAATAGTGATATCCTTCGATAATTATCTTTGAAAGATTTAATCACAACATAAACACGGCGAAAGACATACTTTATAGCGATATTGCCACATGAAGATTGGTTGATTGTGATTGTTCAGATGCAAAACATCACAATTTAACACCAACTAGGTGAATGAATTTCAGAATGATATCAGAAAACAAAATTCGCTTTTATCTTTTTCACAAGACTTAATTGATTAACCAAAAGTTCACTGGAGACTTAAGCACTAGATTGAAACTATGCTTTTAACCATAGAAAAAAGTGGGTCTTCTGTCGATATAAATTGGAGACACAGTCCATTTTTAAGTACCTACGGCGATGTGTTTCTTTGTCTCTAAAATCGTGGGGAAGGTAGTCTAGTGGTAAGACGCAGGCATCGGGATCCAAGGGTCCCAGGTTCAAACATCCAGTCCGGGCCACAAACTTGTTTTTGGCAGAAAGAAGCAGTATCATTGTGAAGCCCTCTTGAGCGTATGTCTAATATGAAAAGAGTGTTACGTGTTTATAAATTATTTAAAGGACACACATATTCGCTGAAGAATTATTGTCATTATGATTTCTGTTTCATATGATACAGATTTTGACATGAATATGTTATTCGTCGTTGTATGTTTGATAGCAATTAACTAATTTTCGTCTGTTTGTTTTCTTGGAGTTCACATATTCGCATTAAACATACGTATAGCGGCACGATTGGCATGAAACAGAAACTGGTTCATGTGACATCATTCCAGTTCGGATAGGAATTCGTTAATTAGTTGGGTGAAAATGCATGTAGACACAGAATAGCATTTTGTTTTTTGTTTACAAATGCTAGTAAAAGATTTTTTGGCGAACAAGAATGAATTGTCCGAGTGACTTGTTATAGTTCGTTTGAAATCATGTCTGGCCATCATTAATATTCATCCCAAATGTTTATAAGTATTAATATGTCAGTTTCATTTGATGGCCCGCTGTGATATTTTGTATCACAGTTTGTTTTTTCTTCTATTATCGTAGGCGTGCTAACGCAGAAGAAGCGCATGTGTACCGGTCGCCAACTTAGTCTAATTCAATCTCATTAAAATCAGATCCATGGCATTCCAATAATTTCCCCTGAAGGATCTGACAACGACACGAAGGAGGTCACCTTCAGTGACCCCAGATTTTCACTTTTCGCTATTTTTAAATTATTTTGGTAAACCAATCAAAACAGTCCTTACAAACTGCATTCGTCAGCATTCACAAAATATTTTCTTACACTTCCGGCTCATTCAGATTCACTGTATTGTGACCGTAAGGAAAGGCAACTCTCTGGAGGGGATGTCACAAAGTGTTAGTTACTCAATTGGAACACTTGCAAATTATACGATTGACTTTTACTTCCACGATTGTGTAAGTAACGATTTGATTTGCTGATTGGAAAATCAGCTGAAGGCGATTTACAATGGATCGTTGTCAGATCCTACAGTAAATAGTATTGGAATGGAAAGGATCTTATTTTAATTGGATTGAGTCCAAGCATAGGTAGCCTAAGGTCAGAGTCAGGCGACGTCTATATATAGCCGAACTTTTGTGGACACTTCCTGACAGTTCTGTCGTCTTGGTGTCGGGTTATCATTGGCCTCCGTTGAACAAGCATTCGGCTTAGTTCACCATCAGTGTCTCAGTCTCTCAGTTGACGTCTGCTAACGGATTCCAACTTAGGTTAACTCTGTACAACTTAAGCCAGCGTTCTGGAACGTGTACTCTCTCTCTCTACAGAAGAGTTCTGAGTATCCGCCTCCCTCTCTCTGGGACGACCATTAGCCCTTGATGGCAGAAAGTGAAATAAATCAAACACACAAACGGACTACTACTTACACCGACGTTTAACTCCAAACGTCGCAAAAGATTTTTTCCCTTTCGATAAGTTCTAGTTGAGTCACAGGCTACAGCGGCAAAATGACTTTTTCGAACAAAGTCGTCATATACGCAACTTTTATCACACATCATTATTCTCACTTGAAAGTTAGTGGACAGACTAAGTGGAACGTATTTGAATGGCATGGATCAGATTTTAATAAGAATTGCGTTGATAATTGCGCCAGGTGTAGGCTGCATATTTTGTGCTCCCAATATTTATGGATTTATTGTGATTTCTACCTAATGTGGAACAGTGATTTTTGGCAGATGGATTTATGAATACCTTCTTAACATGAATCAAGCATTATTTTGTGGATTTATAATTGCAATACTAATCAAAACTGGACAGAAACAATTGCACTTTGACAACAAAGGGTGTTCCACCTCAATTAACACACTGTTGCCCACCAAGTCAACAGCTGACACAATGGAAAATCAGTTTACCGTTAGACGATACAGTAGAGATCAGTTACTGAGTTTGAGTTCACTACCCATGAAAGCATACAGATTGGATAATGAAGTATTATCAAAATTGAAAAGCAATAATATCTTGGTATACAGAGGTAAACGAGCTGGACGGCCTAGAGCAAGGATCAAAGATACCAATCAAGGTGTTCATTTGGATAATCTAACAAAGATTAAAATTGACCAGATTTCAAACTTGAATGAACTGAGAAGAAACAATTTGACTCTTTCAACAGTTAATTCTAGGTCACTTCGGAATAAATCGGCTGAATTATTGCAGCATATCTATGAAGAACAAATTGATTTTTGTGTCATCACTGAGACATGGTTGCAGCCTGAGGGCGATGATAAGACTAGAGGAGAACTTAAGCAAGATGGGTACAACCTGG
>JAULCC010447289.1:0-11117 GCA_032358795.1 Nuttallia obscurata | reverse complement strand
TATCCGCTTCCCTCTCTCTGGGACGTCCATTAGCCCTAGCTGGCAGAAAGTGACATAAATCAAACAAACAAACAAATTTGTGAGAGCACAGTTCTTTTTGAAAACCAGATACTTATGAGAGCTTGGTCCCTTTTGAAAACCAGATATTTATGGGAATTTGGTCTCTTTCGAAAACCAGATATTTATGAGAGCTCAGTTCGTTTAGAAAACCAGATATCTATGAGAGTTCAGTCCCTTTCGAAAACCAGATATTTTTGAGAGCTTGGTTCCTTTCAAAAAACCAGATATTTATGAGAGCCTAGTTCCTTTTGAAAACCAGATATTTATGAGAGCTCGGTTCCTTTTGAAAACGAGATATTTTTGAGAGCTCAGTTCCTTTCAAAAACCAGCTAGTTCTGCACATACATGACTGGATTATGGCCCTTGAAATTGTCAGAATTGGTATTATGACGCTTGTGAACACAGTAGAGGCTACATTTTTTATCTAATATTCATAAAAATTTAAAAGTAGTTGAATAAGTAAGAGAGCTTGATTCCTTTTGAAAACCAACCAGATCACCCAGTGCATGACTAGATTATGGCCAAGTTTCAGATTTGAAAAATTGCAATTATTGACCTCAAGATTAGCTGTTTAAAAGTAATAACTAAACTAGTCTATGTTAAAAAAGGGTTGAGAAAAAAAATTAGAATATAATCAACAGATTATGGTTTAAATTGTGTGTTCTTTAGTAGAAGTAAATTTTTAATTCTAATTCTACATAACAAAGGTACCCCACTTCTGCCACCACACCTGGACCTGATGAATGTGAAGAAGGAGGAGTATGACTCGGGTATGTTACTGACCAATGGGAAGGCTGGCTTTACCAGGGACAGCTCCCCGGCGTCCAGTAGCAGTATGAGTCACAACAATGAAGACAGCATGGATGTGCCTGATATTATTGCCGTATGTACATTGTAAATATTTATTTCTCCAGTTTCAAAAATTTTGTTGTTCCTCACACCTTCTGTCTCCTTTGTCATGATCAGTTATCTATTTGTTTTACCTATGTAAGTCCATGACACATTTAACAGTTTGTTTTGTCTATTGATCTGGGTGACTGTCACAAATTGTCTTTGATGAAATTACCATCAGGAAGTTTGTGAAACTTCTAAGAAGTCTTAAAACTTCTTCATGATCTTAACTTTAAGATCAAAAATATATGAAGAGACCAAACTTGTTTGAACTTTGAACTGTTACACATTTTCAAAAATATTAAACTTTGCATTCATTTTCACTCCTTCCATTTCACATTCATGTTTTCAGGTCATTACCTCTGTACTCTGATAGAGGTGTAACAGTTTTTATTGGTCATTTCAGCAAACACAGTTGCAAACACCAGCTAAGAAAGCGGCCAGGGCCTCAGCCAGCACCCCACAAACTGCTCATGGTTTTGCACATCTGAGGAGTAGACATGCAGGAAAAAGTTCCCCTCTTGCTAGAGAGAAATCCTCAGCCTTGTCTAGAAGTAGTCGCAAGAGGTTGTCAGACTCGTATCAATCAATGGCTCGGATGAAGAAGAAAAGTCAGCTCAGAGGGTCAATCAGTGACAGGTTGTCCTTGAAACGTAAAGCAATGGCAACATTGACTGCTGCTAAAATGGCGTCACCACGGAAACAGGTCCCAGCTGAAAGAAGGTTGAGACAATCTATGTCAGATGGAGAATTGTTGAAGAAAAAGGTGAGTATTAGTTGGAATCTTATATTTTTCATTTTTCATGCCAAACTTTATTCAATTTGTCCTGAAAAGTGTTATTATGCTTGCCAAGGCTCAAATTCCTGAACTTGTTTATATTTATGGTATAAAATGACTACCCATGTAAGATCCCCTATTTTGTATATTTCACCTCTGTGGAGTAACAAGTCTATAAGGTGTTGGTGTGTAGAGGTTTTACTGTATTTGCCAATTTGTGGTGAGCTTTACTTTGTTATAACATTGACTGAGGTATAAACTGTGTAACACTGAATAATGAATTTTTGAAAAACACTAACCCCAAGTAGTTAATGTGGAATACTATATTCCTGTATGTTTAAGTATTTATCTGAACAAAATATTTCATAAAACTGTTAGAAGCAGCTTGAAGGAAATATATATCACTTACTGAATCTAAAATTAATATTCCATTGTGCCTGGCACAGTACCATAAATAAACACTTTTGTTATCAAAAAGATTTATGTATCCTAATTTTGCCAATATATTGCCTATAAATTGATGGTTGCGTGTGAAACATATTTTTCTTATGTAGAAGTATTTGTAGAAGATAGACCAGTTTTGCACTCAATCAAAAACCCCATGAAAAATCTAATACCCTTTATAAAAGTCAATCTGAACTTTTCAGGACCATGGAAATAAGAGTAGAGACAGGAGCTCCAGACGAAGCGTTTCTCCTGACAAAGCAGAGCAGTCAAGAAAGAGACGTGTGATGAACGAATTGTCAGAAAAACATTTAATGCCCTCCATGTCAAAGAAACCAAAGTTGCGTACCAGCAAGAGGGTAGAGACCATCTTGAAATCTAAATCCCGGGATAGATCATCTAAAAATAGATTTTCTGGCTCCCTGGAGACCCATCCAAAGAAAAGGCTGGGGACCAGCCTGAAAGTGAAAAGGACTTTTAAACCACAAAGACCAATGACTAGAGCTTGTACCCATCTCAAGTCTGTCTTAAAAGCTGCAAAAATTGCTGCGAATAATAAATTGCGGAAACTAAAAAATATGGGAAAAGTGCCATCATCCTCAAAAGACAATAACACTTCAAGAACCAATGAACAGAAGAAGAAAAACGGAAATATAGAAAAGAAAAAGCTACCATCTGAAGGATCAGAATCTCAAACATCATTAGGTTGGTATTAATTAATCATTGCCAAATATAGAGACATATATAGGAAAGACTATCCTACTTTTGTGGGACCACTCAAAGTATATGTCACAGTGTGTTGATATCTATAGGGGTGAGTTGAGCTGGCAGTGAGGGATGGTTAGCTCAGATGAAAGGAAATCAAGCCCAGACTTGGAATTCACCAATCTGTTCTTAGACTTGAAATCCAGGTATAGTCTCTTACACTGTATGCTAGCTCTCAGCTGCCATCAGAATGGTAGAAGCTTGAAGACAAACCACAGGGTTAGAGATTATTCTTGAGTTTCAAGTCTAAGAACAGGTTGGTGAATTCCAAGCATGGTGTCGGCTGCATCTTTTCTTACCTGGTTACACCAATCACCTAACAGAGGACTGTGGCTGATTTTACCATTGGAAGAGTCCCCATTATAAAACCAGGAGAGAATAGTTGCAGCCTTCACTGTGGATCGAACCAGGAGCCTTTATGTTAAACCTAATGAGGCTCTATAAATCTGCTCCATAAACATAAAATGGAAAGCATTCTGAGATGTAAGAGGGTGGTCAAAGTAAATGCTGTAACAGAATCCTTTTACATTAGAACTACAGACAGTTTTGTATAATGGTCAGAGGTGTTCTTTGTCTCTATTGTTTCAATATAACTAAACTGTCTGCAAATTATTTATCTATGAATTAATCTAGATAGTGTGAAGTATGTATAGTTGAATGGGGATTGTATTTCATATGTGTGTCAATAGTTGTTCTTCTGATTTGTTGTGTTGTTTTTTTCAGTTTGTCCTTTGAAAGATTTTTAGTTGTTTTTTTGTTGTTTTTTTGGCTCATATATATTATTCTGACAAAGGGCTTCATTTTTCTTCTAATGAACCATTCTGGTAGTGGATAACACAGAGTATATAAAACCTCCTACCATTTTATAGGAAGTGACACCTCTGGTGAGATACGTATAAAGACAGAGAGGTTCCCCCGTGACGGAGACCCTGCAGCTGTGGTCCAATGTCCCACATATTACCCCTCTGAGGAGCAGTTTAGGGACCCTATACTGTACATACAGTCCATACAGGAGGAGGCGGAGATGTACGGCATGTGTAAAATTGTACCCCCATGTAGCTGGAAGGTAGGTCCTACTTTGACTAAATGATCTGTAAACTTGGTGGTAAAGAATTTGTTTCTTACTTGATTTTGTCGTGTTCTTTTATCAGTAATTAAAAACACATGTGCATTAACCATGAAACTGATGTATATGCTTATAATGGTGGGCTTTACTGAGGAAGAAGTAGGCAGGTGAAACTAGTCACTTAATGCTGTAAACGTTTATTGTGCTGTAAAGGTTTGGAGCTAGACAGATCAAATTTGAACAGTTTTACTACAGCTTATAAAAAATTGGTCTATTTTATGGTTATTATAAGTCAAATTTAGTTGCCAATTAATGCATCTATTTACCTTCAGTTGAGGTCTAGGCTTTTAGACATTTTTTTTATGTCTGTAGTTTGTCAGAATTTCCCTCACCATGCAGGTATTTAGCTATCGTAAAATCTGACATTTATTTTTGTGCCCATTTTAAGAGAACATATCATTGAATGTTCCTACTGACCATTGCATCCCTTACACCTGCCATTTTCTTACTGCCTGTAGATGGAGAGTAGAGAGCTAGAGGATATGAGATTTGTGACACAGATACAGTATATCCACAAAATGCAGAACAAGTGAGTAACTCTATATCTACTACAGTCCACTCTCATTATGGTGAACATCCGCCTTGTATGAGTTATTTAAAGGTTTTACTGGTACCTGAAAAATATAACAACAGTAGACTGTATAGTGACCTTGGTCCACTGCTAAATGGGGAACATGTGTGTGTATATATATCCTCTGGTTGTAAAATGATATTGATAATACTGTTGAATCATTTCAGGTTACAATGATGTTGATATTGTTTGATGGTTTCAGTTCAAAATGTTTTGTATTATTTATTGTTGAATCATGTCTGTTTAAAATGATGTTGTTTATGTGGAAAATGTCTGATTGAAATGAATTTGAGAAAAGCTTTGGACTTTTTCTGTTTTATATTGATGTTGCTGTAGGATTGAATCATATCTGTTTTAAACTTTCACATCAGATGGTCAATATTTGAAATGTCTTAGACGCTACATATACAGAGATTAGCTAGTCTAAAGTGAATGATATACATGTATTTACATAACGTTTTGTTATTTTAGATTTTTTAATTTGTTTGCAGTAGCTGGATACAGCTGTCACTCTGGGAAGTTGTGAAAATGCTTATTTCCACCTAGTCACATGTACTGTTTATCACTAGTTTATGTTATATATGTGGTTGCTTATATTAAGTAACAAAACATAGTAACTAACCTTTTAAGTAGACTTTTGGTCTTGCAAAATTGAACCTAATTTCGAGAATGATTTACTTAACTATATGTTATTCTACAGGTGGAGTCCAATCACAGAACAACTAGAATACATCAAAAGACTTTATGAAAATGGGGGAAATGAAAAGTTTAATGTTCCTCAGGTAGGTTATGACGTTTTACACCTTGAAATGATAGTGTGGCCATCAAGAATAAATATTTGGAACAGAAGTTTGGATTTAAATAATGTAATTTACTGGAATGGAGAAAGTAGCTAGGTAAAATATACTGGGACTGTAGGCAGGTTGTATGTTTATTTCAAATCCTGTTAAAATGTTGAATACAGCTTTTTCTGCAATCACAGAGTTTGTTAGGTATTACTTACCCATCATTGTATGGTTAAGTAAGACTTTTAAAGGATACTTTGAGTTAATTAATTATTGACATTGGGGGTTACTCAGTTTGCCAAACAAAACATTGTTTATAAAAAATATTTGAAAGAGAAATTATATTTACTTTATTAGCTTGAATAATCAGATATAATGTCCTTTGCCACATCATTTGAATAGAAATCACAGATTTTTAACACTTTCAAAATGAAATCACAGGTTTTCTTTTTATTTGAAACTATTTTTCTATGACTTATTTTTGACATATTGTTCTGTTTTAGATTGGTGGTGTAGATGTTGACCTCGTTAGACTTTATGAACTGGTACAAAAGTATGGGGGCATGAAAGGAACAGTCGGCAAGGAGAAAAAATGGGTGAAAATTGCTGATTCCATGAAAATTCCTAAACAGGTAAATTTAGTTCTTGTGGCTATTTAAACAATTATATGTTGCTTGATTAATCAATAATTTATTAATTGATGCACATCGTTATTATTTATTATTATTTGACTTAAGAGAAAATTTGATTCATAGTTCTATTGTTATATGGCAAGGGTTGATGGTAAATAAGAGCAAATTTCCCTTCCTCTTCATAACTCCCGCATGCTTTCACCAATTTTCAGAGTGTTTTCCACAATTGCCTACCATGAAATGAAGGAAGGTGTGTCACACACATGAACTTGAAAACCAGTCCACAAATCCATATCCTTGGGGCGTATATTGCCCAGCATTGTGGAGCTCTTGTTGTCATTGTCTTGAGTAAAGGAAAATATGCATCAATGTCAACTCCAGAACAAGGGATCAGCCTTCAAAATTTTGATCATTTTGATTGAGACAGAGCAGATAATGTTCCTAAGGATTCTAATATAAGTATAATATAATATTTAATTTTTTTTAGCTATAATCTAAATATATTATATAATGATATAAAATATAATAATAAAGATACTCTATAAATATTTTGATGTTCAACCTGCAAGTGTAATTTGTTGTAATGGTCATGGTTATATTTCTTATATCTCAGGCAGACAGGGTGTCTAAACTGTACGCTGCCTACTGTAAGTTTCTACTTTCCTACGAGACTCTGTCTGAGGAAGAAACGGAGAAATTGGTGGAGTCTGTGCAGGCAGATAAACAAAGACAGGAGAAAGAAAGGGGAAGAACTCTTCCTGCTTTCTACAGATCGGTATACAAGGTAATGCACTTTTGATTGTCCAAATAAAACACCATTGTTGAATACAGTGCATGCTTGATTGTGTAACACAGTCCATTTAGGTAGGAAAATTTCGTAATCAGGAACAATTAATAATGGTTTCATTGGTACAGCAGTGGAACTTCTTTGAAATCTAGCCAATTAAATCTATATTTAGTAACAAAACTCCAATATGATGTCACTGTTGTTGAAGAGTATTTAATTGTAACATGTGATTTTATTGGAATAAGTGTTTTCTCCCCTATCTCATAAATATTCATGAAAACAAGATTTTGTTATGTCAGTTGTACTGTGGATGCCAATGATGATAAAACATGGGACCCAAAGGTTGTGATATTTTTTCTTAGATGGTTAAACATATGAAGTTGCTATAAATGTTTTCATTTGCAATGTAACCTTCACAGTAATTGTCACAACTGGGAAAATGCTTGACTGGTTTACAACAAATATAAATTGTCCTTTACGAAGAATATTGTAAGTTGGCTGTGGAAGATGAAAGTGTGTGTATGTATGAAATGGCATTTCTGGAACGTGTTTTAAAGCTGAACCATGGTAATTCTGTATTGGTAAAGTTTTCAGAGAATCACTGTGTTAATTTTATTACCTCCATTTATCACCAGTCTGTTGGGCTCATTTTCTTACGAACATGATATCATGTATGATTTTCATAAATTATTACATAAATTATTTTGATTGTGTAATTTACAATTCATAGTTTAAATTGTTTCTTGTTGTTTCTTTTTCAGGGGAAATCCCAGCCGTTGTCAGCTTTCAACAGAGCTGCAAGAAATACAGAAGCATTGTATCAAAGGGAAAATTGTGAAAATGCAGATGATATTGAAGTAAGAAGACCATATAAGTTCTAATTGTCTGTGTTTTATGGTCTGTGTTATGCAGATATGATAATGGCATTAATGAATTAATTTTGGTGAAAAATAACTTCTGTGTCAAGTTCGAGACACTCAGTCACTGCATATAGTACATTTTTATTCATAGAATGAATTTAAGTTGAATTTGAAAAATTGATTTACATAAATCTCTATGATTATTATGCATTCAAAAGGTGTTAGATGCTTTACAGAAAGTTCTTTTCATAGATATTGTTATAACTTTTCCAGGTACTAGGTTGACAGCCTTCAGTGAAAGCTGTGTTTTAAATTTCAGTAATTTAGCTCACTGGGTTTTGATATGTATCAGTATATCAGAGGTAGGTCGGTGGTTCTACCGGGGTTCACTCTGTGCCTGAAATAGTATACAGAGGTCCCCCGGGGTCTTCCTCCACCTGTAATATATGTACCTGCGATATGACTGAAATACTGTTAAAGCTATGTTAAAATCCAAATAAACAAACAAACAAATTAGTATATCAGATACTTATTTAATCAGCTGTTTGTTACCTGAGACAGGTGTATGTATTTGTGTGTATACAGTGTGTTTACATTTGAAATCGACCATTACAGACAGACTACTGGCAAACTGTCAGTAAGTCAGATGACCATTTGGCAGTGCAGACAGCCAGCCTAGACACCAGTATATTTGGTAGTATGTTTCCTGTCAGGAGGGATAACTCATATGCCAGGTAACTAGTGTTTTATTGTTAAGTTTACTTTTTATGGAAAAATCCTGTAATTTCTGTAATGACTTAATTTTAACTCAACTTAATTTATACGTCAAATATTAAACATGTATGAATTTACTCTTGTCACTTCGCATACAGTAGCACATTAAATTTATAAAGGGTAAGTTAGACAGATGCATGTGACCTGTGATACAATCTATCGTTAGAGTATTATTTGAACTTCAGTAACTGATGTATCAACAGCTTCATAATCAGAGATTCTTTAGACTGTAGTGTTAACTGTAATTTGATCCTCGTATATAATTAAGTATGCTTAAACATATGGGTAAGCCTTACATCATTTTGCTTGATTTTCATAGTGAGTAGATATGTTTTAAATAAATTTGGTGATGTGAGACACTCAAGCTAAAATTGGTAACTAATTTACCAAATAAGTAAGTATTATCATCTAAGTAAGTAAGTATCTCTATTTCCTGACATAAGACCTAGATATGTTCTGATTGTAATTGAAAACTGTTCATTGGTCAGTATACATGTTGTCTGGTGTTCATGTTGGATGATGTTTATAAATTTCAGACATGGCTGGAATTTCAAATGTTTAAGTTGGCTTGTGTTTATAATTTTCAGACATGGATGGAATCTACACAATTTTGTTGAAAGTAAGGGGTCAGTTCTCCATCATCTAGGACTAATTGCTGGTAAGTGGGATTTCTTTTGACCCTATGGCTTATAGAGGTTATCAGGGAACACTATGTGAGAATTGCACCATTTCTGCACCTAGCGTTATCTAATAGCTAAAACATTTACCTTTGTTGTGGTGCTGTTAAGTTCAGTTCTCCCTCTCTCTTATTGATTGGAAGCATTTTTTAACAATCACCTGATATCTTAATATATCAATGTTTGCCATAAACTTACCATTAATCATTTAATCAGCTTGAAAGAGATCGTTGATGTTTATTAATTTTCAATTGTTTCATTGTTTCTTAAAAGGGATATGCATGAGTTCTATCTCACCTGAACATACACAGGTCTTGTTGACAGAATTGTTTTGCACACAGTTTATGTAATGTATATTTTCAGCTCACAGGTATATTTTCAGCCAACAGGTATATTTTCAGCCAACAGGTATATTTATATATATATATTTCAGGTGTTACTGTACCTACCTTACATATAGGTATGTTGTACACAACCAAGTGTTTGTCTTGTAATGGCCATAACCTACCCACAGTGCAATATTTACACCAGGGGCCTGGTATGATATGGTAGGTTGTTTGTATATTTTAGGTCACACCGACACAGTTAAACTTTTTTATTTTAGCCTGATTATATTGAAAACCTGTGGTGTGTAGAAGCTTTTAGTTGTAGAAACACTTTCGATTCCGTTTCCTGGCTAGAACTAGTACTTGTTATCAAATAAAAGTCTGGAGAAAGGCCCCCCCTTTTGGACTCGAACCCACAACCTCCTGAATGCAAGTTGGACACCATATCCACTACCTCACTGCGCCCTTAAGGCAACACACTTCAAGTCATATGGAGACTTTTCTAGGTTTACATGATAGCGGAAGACCCCAGGTGTTGAACCAATGACCTTCCACAAGCTATCTGGATAACTTCAACACATGAAACATTTACAATTACAGCCAGCATTCTAAAGTAAAACCCTTCAGTGAAGGGCCAAGTGGTTATAAGTCAATGACGCAGGACTTTCCCTAAAGATTGGCTAAAGCAAAGCCTAATAAATGTCAGAATTTAAAAACTTTTCTTCTAGTTATATGAAAGTTATTTCCTAAATTCTGGCAAACATTCCTGAAAATTGTTCTTTTCCTCCATGCCCCCATAGGGCAAATTCAGTGAACAGATGTCTTTTAAGACAACACTTATGATTTTATGTAATGGGGGTCACAGAAAGGTAAAACTGCTGGCATGAAATACCGTGAAATCTACTCTATTTGTTGGAAATAAAAAAACAAACGGTTTTTCTTCATACACAAAATTACAATCCTGGAATTGAAATTGGTTGCAATGGCTTTCCCTCCTTGCTCTCAGGAATTTTGTTTAGCATTACCACTGGCACATTGATGTTGGGATAAAGTGACCGGCTGGACTTCAATCTCCACATGTATCAGTGCTATACACTGGGCATGTAAAAAGAACTAAAGAGTGTTACAGAAGAGTTCTGTGTATCTGCTTCCCTTTCTCTGGGATGTCCATTAGCCTTAGATGGCTGAAAGTGACGTAAATCAAATAAATAAAACAAATACATTCCTTAGAGGATATTATATTTCCATTTTGCTGTTTCTTTTTAAAGAACTCAGTATTATATTCCCCCCAAATATCTACTGCAGAATACTAATAAAACCTATGGTGTACTGTTGAATGCAAACAGTTGTGTAAGTGTCCAATAAGTAGATGATTTTTATGTCACTGATGTGAAAAAGGGATTTGGTAAAGGGAGAAATGATCTTTGGGTTACAGCTCATTATTCAGTTTCCTTAATTAGCTCACCTGAGCACGAAGTGATAGGGGACTGTCCGTCGTCCATCGTCGTCCTTCGTCCGTCCGTCGTCAACAATTTCTTCAAACATCTTCTCCTCTGAAACTACCTGGCCAATTTTAACAAAACTTCCCATGAATGTTCCTTAGTTGGTCCTCTTCCAGATTCCTTCAAAAAATTTAGTTCC
>JAULCC010447178.1:0-11120 GCA_032358795.1 Nuttallia obscurata | reverse complement strand
TAGGTAATCAGTTTGTCACTGTCACCCATAGCCCAAATAGTTTTTGTTAGCTATGAATGTTTTGAAATGATGATGAACTGTTCACAGTTTAAATCAATGAATAAAATCTTGAATCTATGAATGACACTCTTTGTCTTTCACCCTTACTAACAGTCTAACACTTACATAAGTAGATTAAATCAACAAACAATCTGTTGTCAAACACCATACGTATTACGCAAGTAGTTTGTAAACAGTTTTTGCTGGTGTCGGACTTTACACACAGTTACTCACTTATTTTATATCTTGCCTGCATATTCTACAGATTGTGTTGTGCAGATCCATTTCAGATTTATATTTCTTTTTTTTGGGGATACGAAGTGCCCCTATACACTTGATATGTATTTGGCTGGTGTGTCTACAATTTCAACTGTGTCGGACATTTTGCCGCGAGATTATGCTAGATTGCTTTGCAGTCGTAAATTATATGGTTTAGTGTTTTAAATCTAAATATAATCTAGCCAAGCTGTAAATAATCTTTAATTTTATTTTTGACAAAGATTCGATGAAAACATGCTTTGGAAAATGTTTCCAAATCTATCAAGCAGATGTCGTAATTTCGTAATATGAGACGTTTTATGGTGGCTCTACGTAAACACAATGCGAAAGTGGAAGTAGACTAGCGGCTATAAAAGGAACAGCAGTTATTTGATTTAATTTTGGTGGGATAAAAGTGTTTTTGTTTTGCTTTCTTTTTTTAAAAATTTATATTCGTAAATATTCGGTTATTAGGGTCGCGAATACGATACTGTATTCGCCGGAACTTCATATTCGGTTCACCGAATACATGTGTGTATCGTGACACCTCTATTTTACAGCAGTGAGAAAATAACACAAAATAAACAAGTAAAAAATATTTATCTTTGGAGCAACATCCTGTGTAAGAGATGTGTGTAATATTTCCGAAAGGTTGTCTCTGTGGAGAGGTCTCACTGATGTTTTCATTCCCCTGTATGTGTAAGGGACATATTATGTGAACATCTGTGATGGGTGGGCAGTTGGCAGCCACTCTCTATGTCAAACAGTTTTCATCTGGTTTTCATAAAATGTGGTGAAAATGTATGTGGGCAGAAAGTATGGGCCATGTTCAGTAACCAGCCAAAATCACTTAAGGCACTTTCAGACTATGACCCTTTAATTATCCATTGTTATTTACAAAGAAAAAATTTGAACACCTTTCTCCTTTTCATTTTCAAGATTTTCAAGACTTTAGTATAATACTGGTACACAAACATACAAAAATAGTCCAACCTTGAAGGTTAAACCTAAAGCTACTAATGCAGGTTTTACTTAATTCTGGTTTACTAAAGTGTTTTTTTTTGTTTGTTTTGGATTTTAACATCGCTTTAACAGTATTTCAGTCATATCGCGATGTCCAGCTCATTACAGGTGGAGGAAGACCCCCGGTGGACCTCTGTGCATTATTTCAGACACAGAGAGCACCCGGGTAGAACCACCGACCTACCGCAAGCCAGCTGGAAGGCTTCCTCACTTGAAAAATCCTAAATTACTAAAGTGGCCACAAAAAAGAGATAAATTTGTTCAATCCAAGACAAATAATCAGATGCTTATATGAAGAGGTAATTTCATCTATGAAAACAAATATTCACCTGATTATTTTACATATAGAGGACAGTACATGAGTGGTCATTCAATATGGAATTTATTAAACAAATTTTTATAATTTTTTTTATCAATTTTGGTAAACGTGATCAGTAATTTCTGTCTTGAACGATACACACCACTGCCACTGATGTTGAATTTTCATGCAGTCATTTAAATTTGTGTTGATGTGGTTTGGCACCAATATTTGTCTGTGAAAATAAGTGAAATACACAAAAGCTACTGGGTTTGTAATAATAATAGTTTGTTTGTTTGTTAGGAATTTAATGTCACTTTAACAGTATTTCAGTCATATCGCAACGTCCAGCTCATTGCAGGTGGAGGAAGACCCTGGGGGACCTCTGTACACTATTTCAGGCACAGAGTGCACCCAAGTAGAACCACCAACCTAGCGCAAGCCAGCTGGAAGGCTTCCTAACATGAAAAATCCGAAGTGCCCAGACCAGGATTCAAACCCACAGCAGTGAGGGGCTGAAAGATTGCAAGTCAATGACTATAACCACTTGGCCACAGAGTCCCCCTGCATGTACTACTACTACTAATAATAGTATACCACATTTATATAACATTCTTTTCATAATTGTCTTTTCATAATTGACATACATTCAAGAATGCTTTTCATGACATTATTATCCCTGATCATCAGATTGCAAGTTGACCATTAACATATAGCGCAGATTGCAGCTACAACACATTGGCTTACACCTTTACAGGTACCCATTTATACACCTAGGTGCAGTGAGGCACATGTTGGATTAGTTTTCTGCCCAGAAAACTTCGATTGTCTTGGCTGGATTTGAACCCAGTGCCCTTTTATCCTGAGGCATACGCCTTACCACTAGACCACTGTCTCAAGAATTTGTTAACTGGTTTAGATTTCCAGTAAACTGGTCAGACTAAGTCTATAGCTCTACATAAAATTACAATATATGTATGCCCTTAGTTCATAAGTTTGATGTTTCATGTTTTATTGATTGTGTGTTGAAGGTGGACATTGCTGGCTGGTCTGACATGGATGGACCCTTGAGTATTCTCCCTTTGCTGGATGAAGACTCAGACATGGAGGAAGATGGAGACCAATATGTTGATGAGGAAGATGGAATGGATGATGGTGACAATAAACAGAGTGCTTCTGGGAAAAAGAAAAAGGTTTTCCCCTTAATTTGTTTTGAGATACAGGCATTTTATTGTTCTTTATTAAAGGCATAATAAAGCTCAAAATCCCAATAATTCAATTCTTGTTTGCATGTCAGATGAGGTGTATATGGCAATATTGGGTCTCTAAAAATGTTTCCTATGCTACAGTAAGTACGAAAAAAACAATAACAAACTTAAAATCGAGTCAAAACAAACCAGACCCCCTCATATATAATTGGAGGGTGCTCATTTACATATATGCTCACATGCAGATGACATCACACACATGGTGGTACACATTGAATACTACTAATTGATTAGGTTTTACCTGTAAATGTTGTATGTAAAAAATCAAGATCTGGCATTAAACTAAGTATTATCTTGTTTCCATATACCCTTGTTATCAATATTTGAAATTAAGCTTTATGAAACAAGGTTGTACAAATGTCCATAGATTTACTTGATAAAATCCATTTACACTTCCATTTTGCCATATGACAATTGTTTAAAAACAAATTTAAAAAGAAATGGCGTGTCAAATATAAGTTTGGTCTAGGCATTAGAGATAGTGTCCAACTGAGTTTGGTTAGAAAGGGCGTAGTGGATATGGTGTGCGCCTTGCGTTCAGGAGGTTGCTGGTTCGAGCCCCAAAGGGGGCCTTTCTCCTGACCTTCATTTGTTGACACCAAGTACTGGTTCTACCCAGGAAACGGACTCAAGTGTTTCTACAAGCCATAGGCTTTCAACACTATCGGGCTGAAATAAATAAGTTTTAACTAAACTAACTAAGTTTGGTTAATGCTTTAATATTCTTTATATCTTAGATCTTAACTGAATATCAACACATGCTATTAGATTTTGTCTCAACCCTACGCATTTTTGTAATGTAATATAAATGCTGTCAGCAACCAGTCAGAACTTTGCTTGTTATTTTGTATGTTTGCTCCTTTGTGACAAAGCAGCTAAGTGAAATTATTTGATTAATTGATTGAAATTTTGAGGATTAACGTTCTGAGTATAAAAGGCAGCCACCAGCATTTGAGAATAGGGTTAGTACCCCCCATGCTGGTGTTTGGATAATTTAAGATTATTTGCAACTTATGCTATCTTTTATAGGTTGATCCAAGAAGGGAGATAACCTACTCTGTGTTTGTAGAAGAGATCTGGCCAAGAATAAAGAAGAATATGTCTGAGAGTTACCACCCTTCTCTGATATGGATGGAAATCATGTCTTTTATAAAAGTATGTTGTAGTTTTTTGGCGAAAATCATAAAAAAACTTTTAACTTTTCTTGTGTATTCAAAATTTGAGATAAATGTATTTTAAATTTGAGATATTTGTATTTACAACTTGAGATAAAGTCTCATTTAGAGGCTCCTGATTATGAATGTGTAATAACTACAGAAAAATCCCATGATACAGCAGTGATGTTTTAAGTGAACCTCTCTGCAGCCTGATGCCTGGGATTATTTAACAAAGCAATGTACTATTTTTTAATCCTACAGCTGCAGACAAGAAATAAAAACAACAGCTCGCAATAATGAACATTACCTCGAAAATTTGTTGTGGGGTATGACCTTTAATGAACATTTTCTAACAATTGTAAATGCACACTCCACTTGACCTTACCTCCAGAAATCCAATTTAAAAGGTGATAATTATGCAGTAAGTGCTCAATATGTTAAAAGATCAACCTTTCCTTACATCAGGGTCATAATATAAACCCTCGTTAACAGCAACCTCCACTTGAGCTCCCTCCAGTAGACCAATTAATGAACAGCTACCGTATATGATAACTGGCTTCATCTGTAATATTTCTTAACTCCAGGGGTCATACGAAGCCCTTTCCAAGCCAGGTGGGTGTCTGAAGTTGGTTGAATATGAGAAACTTGGAAGGAAGCGAGCTCCAAACTTCTCTGGACAGAGGGATGTTATCTATAGCTTCTTCACAAGATATGAGCATTTCAAGAAACAGAACGCTCTTTTTGACGAGACAGATTTAGTCCATGATGTGTTCCAGAGACTGCGAATGTTAAAGTCACGCCCATGGGTTATTCACCAGATTTTTGTGGATGAGACACAAGACTTCACACAGGCAGAACTGTGTCTGTTGATCCGACTGTGTCAGAATCCAAATGAAATGTTCCTCACTGGTAAGTATGATACTGTGTAATATATACATGTAGACACTTGAGCAGAGTTTTTCTACAAGTTTTTGCAATTCGTTTTTGGTTTAGTTATAGCTGGATTATGTGGAAGGCCCTTTAAATCTCTTTCCTGGGTAGTATGTCTTGGTGTCTATTGAAGGCTTTCTGTGCACATGATCTACTGATCTACTTTTCCACTGTGCCTGTTAAAATTTGGCAATTGTTGATTGTACATTTTTAACCAGGTTTTCACCAGACCATAACTTTATCATGCAAAGAGATGTTTTCAAATAACTTGGCACTGTTGAACTTTTAAAGATTTGACAGATCTGTTAATTCCTAATCTAACAACTTCCATATTAAAAACCTGTTTTCATGGAATTTCATTGTCTTGTTGTAGAAATATTGTCATATGTTTGTTAACACAGCTCATATCATGTTGAGACTTGCCCAGCTTTTTAATAAAAAGGAAGACAACAGGTGTCGCTGGACCACCAATCATCAACAAACTGGCTGGGTATAGCTTCCTTAAGGGCAAGCTAACATGGAATGTGTTGGATTTGAACCCAAGATATTGAAGTGTCAAGACAAAGTGATTTCTGGTCAACAACTTTTACCACTGAGCTAATTCTCATTTAAGTAGCGTGGGTGACTATTATGCAGGCTTAATTATCTAAGCTGAGAGTGCATTTGAATGGGAGCCATTTTATTTTTATTTGGGTTTACAGGGTTTGCAAATTGAGGCTTTTGTTTACAGCAGTCAGAGGATTTAACTTATTTAACCCATGTATGACTATATAAAACTATACTATTTTCATAGCCTTCAGCTCTCTGTGAAAAATCGCATTTATTCTCTTCTGTACTTTAAGGTGACACGGCACAGAGTATCATGCGTGGGATTGCATTCAGGTTTAGTGACCTGCGTTCCTTGTTCTACCATGCCAAACAATCCATGCATGCAATGGGAAAAACATCAGCTGTTGAAGTACCAAAACAGGTGGGGATCTAGACTCAATATATGTCTGATTATTTACAGAAGAGCAGCCTCTGTAATAAGTGTTTTTTGTCTGACTCAATATATGTCTGATTATTTACAGAAGAGCAGCCTCTGTAACAAGTGGTTTTTGTCAGACTCAACATTTGTCTGATTATTTACAGAAGAGCAGTCTCTATAATAAGTGGTTTTGTCTGACTTAATATTTGTTTGATTATTTACAGAAGAGCAGCCTCTATAATAAGTGGTTTTGTCTGACTTAATATTTGTCTGAATATTTACAGAAAAGCAGCCTCTGTAACAAGTGGTTTTTGTCAGACTCAACATGTGTCTTTTTATTTACAGAAGAGCAGTCTGTAATAAGAGGTATTGACTGACTCACTATTTGTCTGAATATTTACAGAAGAGCAGCTTCTATAATAAGTGGTTTTGTTTGACTCAATATTTGTCTGAATATTTACAGAAAAGCAGCCTATATAATAAGTGTTTTTTGTTGGACTCACTATTTGTCTGAATATTTACAGAAGAGCAGCCTCTATAATAAGTGGTTTTGTCTGACTCACTATTTGTCTGAATATTTGCAGTAGAGCAACCTCTAAAATAAGTGGTTTTTGTCAGACTCACTATTTGTCTGAATATTTACAGAAGAGCAGCCTCTATAATAAGTGGTTTTGTCTGACTCACTATTTGTCTGAATATTTACAGAAGAGCAGCCTCTGTAATAAGTGGTTTTGTCTGACTCACTATTTGTATGAATATTTACAGAAGAGCAGCCTCTATAATAAGTGGTTTTATCTGACTTAATATTTGTCTGAATATTTACAGAAGAACAGCCTCTGTAATAAGTGGTTTTTGTCAGACTCAATATTTGTCTGATTTTCTGCAGTATAGCAGCCTCTGTAATAAGTGGTTTTTGTCAGACTCAATATATGTCTGATTTTCTGCAGTATAGCAGCCTCTTATAAATGGTATTGTCTGACTCAATATTTGTCTGATTGTTTACAGAAGTGCAGCCTCTATAATGAGTGGTTTTGTCTGACCAACAGTATGGTCACTTATATCATGAATGTGTCTGAATGGTTGTCTGTTACTTGAAGCTAAGCTGATTATCAGAGATTGAGACACCTATGAATATTGTTAAGATGAATACCCCATTCAGTTTACCTAAATAATTATTATAAGAGGCATAAGATACATTGGCAAACAAACCACAGTAGGTCTAAGAAAGACAACAGGGTCTTCATGACAGTCAGGGGGAATTGGTTTTATGCAAGAAGCTGTACAAGTAAAACTTTTGGTGATCCACAAATTTATGTCCATTGGTTGGTTATTATTAACTAATTGTCATAACTATGGAACTTATAGACACTTCAGCTTTAGGGCAAACTAGTACCTTACAAGTAATAAAGTAGACCTTATCATGTAAGCCTTAATCAGAATTTTGTATTATTGTTTCACAGTCAGTAAGTTTGTCACTAAAAAGACTGATCCACCTTAGCTTCTTTTCCATTTCTAATACTTTTCATGCAAGCCTTCAGCATGTACACATATTGACAGTGGCTTCAAGAACCTTGTTATTTACAATATCAATTTAATTGGCAACACTGGACCAGTGTTGCATGGAACATCTTATTATTTGTATTAACTTCTCCCTCAGGTCTACCAGCTGACACATAACTACCGCTCCCATGCAGGAATCCTGTCCCTAGCCTCAAGTATACTCGAGCTAATGGTTGAGTTTTTCCCAGAGTCCTTTGACCGTTTACAGCGGGACCAAGGGTTGTTTGCTGGACCACAGCCAATACTGCTGGAGTCCTGCAGCTTTAGTGACCTGGCTGTGTTACTTAGAGGAAACAGAAGAAAGACATCTCACATAGAATTTGGGGCTCATCAGGCTATTTTAGGTAAGATGACTTCTTCATATCATAATTGGGTCATGTTCTTATATCAGGTATAGAAAATTGGGTCATGTCCTAGTATCAGGTATGGAAAATTGGGTCATGTTCTTATATCAGGTATGGAAAATTGGGTCATGTTCTTATATCAGGTATGGAAAATTGGGTCATGTTCTTATGTCAGGTATGGAAAGTTCTTATGTCAGGTATATAAATTTGGACACTTTCATGTATCAGGTATGTATACCTATTCACATTTCGCTATCAGTATGTTTACTTTGCTTAAATTCTTATGTCACTTTTTAATGTCAGGTATGGTATTTTGGTCACATTTTAACATCAAGTATTTTAACTTTGAACATGGAATCCATATAGCTCTTTATGGTACTTTTCCTGTCATGTTAAACTCCTTTATTTGTTAGTAATAAGGCATAAAAGACCTGACCAGTGTGAAATGGCAGTCACTGTAACCATGATTACAGCAGACTTAATCAGACTTCATGTACATATTGAAGGTAAAGTACATCAATCTTAAAATTAAAATAAATCCTTAAATTTATCTGAGCAGAAAACACACAGTTTACAACACTTGTTTTCCCCAGTCAGTTTTTCTAATGATTGTATTTGATCCTTGACTGCAAAACACGGAGAAAATTTGTAGATTAACATTGTGATCATGGAAGTTATTGTGATATTTAAACTTCTAATATGACTTTTCAGTGGTGAGTGATGCTGCCAGAGAGGCCATACCAGAGGAGTTGCGCCTGGGTCTGGTGCTAACAATTTATGAGGCCAAGGGACTTGAGTTTGACGATGTCCTCTTGTACAACTTCTTCAAAGACTCGCAGGTACCTAACAGACTTTTGAACATTGTATCAGATCAACAATTTTGTTATTAAATTGTTAAGAAACATCATGTTTACATAGACATTACATGGAATGGAGTGGTCTTCTCTTGTGACACTTAAAACTGTTTAACTGTTAGGGGCGTATGCCTAATTAAAAACAAATATTTACTTTCTTGCATAGACCATTAGCTGTTGATGAGGCATTTATTATCACATGCCAACATAGTTGTTTTCCGTTTAGCTTGACCTCATACATAACACAATTGTTAAAGCTTTCGTTTCTAAGCCAAAGTAGTGTATAGTTATGCCCAACTGTCCTAAGACAGCTCTTGGTTAAAAAGAAAACATTACTTAAGTTAGTGCAAGGTCAGCTTCTTTAGTTACATATGAGAAATTGGTATTGTAACAAAATCTTAGCTTTCAGGATTTCTTTTTTAACATTTATAGAGCAATCTATTTCATGTTAAGCATATGCTCAAAGGTGCTTTACAGATTTTTCCTTGATCAACAGGTTGTAAGTCTGCGTTAAGACATAGCACAGATTGCAGGTACGGCACATTGACTTACATCTTCACAGTTACCCATTTATACACCTGGGTGGAGTGAGGCACATGTAGGATTAATTTTCTGCCCAGAAAAATCTGCTGAGGGCCTGGGCGGGATTTGAACCGAGGACTCTTTGATGCCTTACCACTGGACCACCATCCCCACATTGTTTCATGTTTTGTTTTCTTCTATTTTCAGGCCAACAAGGAGTGGCGGGTTATAACAGAGTTCCTAGAGAGGCAGGCCATACAACAGAAAGAAACTGTCAGAAACTCAGAGAATCTCGTGCAGATCGATGAAAGTATGGGATTAAACTTAAAATTATTGATTTTACTTTTGTGTAATTAGGCCAAGTTTATATGGTTTAAGACCAACTTTAATTGACCTATTTACAGCACATACCTGTATAATCTAGGAACTCAGAATAACTGATTGCCTTGATATAGATGAAATACATGTACTCTTGAAAATGGCATAAAACACAGGAGGAAACAAAACGGTAAATGTTTATATTCTGTAAATTTATGTTTGTCATAATTGGACCTTCTATCAGTTCTTTCAATTTCTTTTTTCTTTGTTTGTCTAGGCATTCTTGAACAGCCTGGAAGACCCCGTCCCCTGAACTTTGACCCTAACCAACACAAGGTGTTGAACTCTGAACTCAAGCATCTGTACACGGCCTTGACCCGAGCCAGGGTCAATGTGTGGATATTCGATGAAGATAAGGAGAAAAGGGCACCCATGTTTGAGTTTGTCAAAGCGAGAAAACTGGTTAAGTGCTTGGAAGTTGAGGAAATCAATGAAACTAGTAAGTATTTACCAGATTTTCAAGCATCGAAGAAGACGCTGAGAATGGAAGTGATGTTGTGAAGAAAGTTGTATAGCCTTTCAAACTGTATAAAACTCAGTTTTTCTGTTAATTTGCAGACAAAGAGATCTTAACAAACTTATGAAGGAGTCAAATTTTCAGCAACACTGTTTTTTTTTTTTCTCAGTTCAAGATTACCTATAGACCCTAACCTACAAAATGTTTGCAGCCTTGCAGGATTAGGCCTGAATGAGCTAAGTCACTGATTGTTTTGTTAGCTTTACCACACTTTCTGCCATCTTGGGCTAATGAACATCCCAGAGAGAGAGAAGCAAATACAGAGAACTCTTCTGTAGAACTCTCTGGCTCTTTTACATACTCAGTGTAAAGCATTGATACACAGAGGACTGAACCCTGATCCGTCACTTTGTCCTGACACTGAAGTACTAGTCAAAATTTTAAGCCTAAAACCTGAGCACAAAAAAAGGGAAAGCCATAACCACCAATTTTAAAAACTTTGGTTTGACACAGCTAGGGATGAAACTCACCACATCCAGCTCCGGAAGCAGATGCTTTATAGTTTTAGGTTTTACAGCCAAAAGGTGCTAATTGGCTCTGACTTTCATAGGCACTTACAACCTTTTGGCACTAGACTCTTGAATATTATTTGCTTCTTGAAAAGCTTGCTTGTTAAATGGTCATAGTATGACAGAAAATTGTCCTACAATACAAGAAATTATTGACAGGCGTATTTTGTGAGTGTCACTCTTGTTGTATATGAAGAAGCATCCAGGCATCCCTGGGGAAGTCGCTGAACATTGGAAATCTACCTCACGTGAAAGTATGATCCATATTTTCCAAGTAGGATGTACAGCTTCCAGCTGTACAGATTTACTCCAGGATCTTCTTCCACCTGTAATGAGCTAAACATGGTGATATGACTTAAATTCTTTTAAATTCCTAATAAACAAATTAAGAAACAATGATCCCATAACTTATTAGTTAAATTACTTTATCACATAAACTGGCTTCTGGGAGTGACATAAAGCAGTGACATAAATATCATATGTAACTAGTTACATA
>JAULCC010447067.1:0-11121 GCA_032358795.1 Nuttallia obscurata | reverse complement strand
ACCAAAAACAATTGTTTCTTGATTAACAGAGATTGTTAAAGAATGCGCGATCAAGTCTATGTTTAACATGTATGTTATATATGTCATATACGCAATTTCATACTTACATACTTAGTTTATGCATAATGTGTGCAATAGTTATAAACTGCTTAGTTTTATTTAATGTTCTTATATTATTCTAGAAAACAAGTTTGTTACATTTTTTGATCATGATGTAGGCGCTAATTAATTTCTCAATTCCTTTTTATTTGAATGAAAAGGCTTCAATTTTATTGAAATGAAATAAAGAATTTATTAGAGTGTTTATTTATCATGTGTCTTTTAATGGACTTTAATATAAACATTTTATCGTCTCTCATAACTCAATTTGATTGGTTTAGTACATGTTACAATGGTCTTATGTGTTTAGGTATTTTTACATATTGTATATATGTTATTGTATTTTACATGCCATGTACATAAAATACCTGTCTGTCTACTAACAGCGGTGTATCGTTGTGTTCCCGTGGTTTGAATGTAAGGGAGTGACGTATTATAAAAGTGGTTTAATATCGCCCATCTTTAACTTAAAAGTAACAGTAATAGCGTGAATCTGATGTCAGTCCCATTGCCCAGTCTGTCCTGATACAGCCGTTCAGTCACAAACCTGAAACAGATAACACAGTTTGTCTAAGTAACTACCCAACAACAGTGCAAAACATCATCAACCTAGCCTGAGACAATTTATTTTAAACTGCTCCAGCCCTCTCTAATCATTTGTAATAGTGTTTGAAACATATGACAAAAACAGTCAAAATCATATAGTTCCCGTTAGATAAAATCATTTGTTTCGCACCATGACAGCTACCAATAAATTGCATATTTTTCTTTCTGAATATGTGCCTACCTCAAATTTGCAATCTAAATGTTGCCTTTACATGGGCCTTTAGCTTAAGTATTTAATATTTAAGATACTGTCAAATGGCAATTTCATCAGCTGACAGAGCCCAAAAATGTAGTTTCCTATTTTCCTCCTCCTATATCTAAACAAAGGTCATGACCTCTTTAGACACAATCTAATGAAAATACGAGGCACTGCAAGATTCTGATACATAATAAACAAGGATAGTTATTACTTATGTCAACAAGTCAATTCAAACCTGCACTTGCCTTAAATTAAGGATTTTTCCCCGGGGCTAATGCGTACATTTTGCTTGGTACCATATACACCGTTCTTAAGATAAAAAGGGGGCTACTCTGTTTTCATTTCCGAAGCCGTGCTTGTTGAAGAGATGAAAAGTGATTGTAAGGAATGACAACTCTGTGGACGAGGTTAGCAGTTAACTACACTAAACTATTTCACACTTCAATACCACACGCTTCATTATACTCCGCTAAAGCAAGATGCATATAGAGGATATCTGATGAGTTTTCACTTTATATAACATTTCATTAGACGAGTCCAGGAATCTTTAGCGAGCTTCTGCCGAGCTTAATAAAGGTTCCAGGACAAGTCTAATAAATATTTATTCAAAGAGAAAACGAATCTGATATTTTTTTTTATCACATTACAATATAACAAGAGGTAAATAAGATTTTTCTTATTGGTTTTGTGACGTCATCGGTTCTTAAATGTAACGTGTTGTTTGTATAAGAACATACGTGATGATTATATTACACTGGAAATAAGTCATGTGATAAATATATCTTAATGCACATCTACATAATTTACTGCGGTTAGTTATCCTTAGTTTTCATTTTTCCTGACCTTCAATGCTAAACAATGCATTGTTTGAACTTAAAGAAATTGATGTTCTATCATCAGGCATTTCATCACCCTCTACATAGAAAAATAACCAACAGACAAACTCGATGACGCATATAACGTATGTTGATATGATGTACCACTCAGTGTACATGCAAGTAACGTGCATATATCGCTGTCAAACCTTCAGTGTAAGGCTTATTTCGATGAGAACAAGTCTCATGAAGTCCTAAGCCAAACGAGCTATAGAGAAAGTGTTTTAATTTTTCAAAAGTTGAAGAGGCATTTCGGTGTTAGTTTTGTTTGCATTTCTCGTAAGGGTTGGCTTAACTGGTTTGGCTTTCTTTCAGTCGGATTCAAATTTTGACACTTTTCCTTTTTGGACGTAAGCTAAATAGTTTTTGTCATAAAAAAATACATCTTAAAAACATAAGTGCATTATGTAAAAAATACACATTTTCATGAGAGTTCGTACGAATACCTGACAAAGTTTAAAGTACGCTTGAAAAAGGAAATCCAGTTTTTGACAGATACATGTTAGTAGATAGTTGTCTGAGAATGTTAGACTCGTAACTGCGTAAGTATCTGTTTAAATATTTTTTATATATGTTTTGCCTTCAAATGATAAGGTGTTCAGAAAAAGCTATCCTTGCAAAAGTTTATGCTAAATTATCTTTTATTACTATAGACAAATCATACCAAAAGTAAGCAGACAGCATTGTTTTAATTAGGAATGTGCTCATATAAAAATGGAAGGTGGAAATCTATCAAAAAAGAATGATAGCCAAGCCGTGGTTGTGTTTTAGACAAAAGATCTACAAAATCTCCGCTCAAGTAAGCTAATATATCAATATTCTGAAACACATTTCTGGAACCAACCCAACAACCATTCGGTCCCCGTGGTTGGTGCAAGTAAGATGGGAAGTTTTATTTGTAATATGGGACACAGCATGTTTATGGTAGCTTATGGTTTTTATTTGAAAATGGGGTCTCAGATGCCGAGCAGTTATGAGAATGACTTGCAATCTCATCGCCATGGTTTGAGTCCAGGTCTGGGCACTTCGGACTTATAAAGTGAGAAAGCATTCCAGCTGGTCTGCGGTATGTCTTTGGTTCTACCTGTGTGTTCTCTGTGCTAGATATAATATAGAGAGTCCAAATGATCTTCTTTTAGTTATAAGGTAGATGGCGCCGTGATACGAATAACATTCTGTGGGAGCGACGTTAATTTCTAAACCTAAATCTTTTAAAGAATAGTGTTTGCATTAAGACTGTTCCTATTTTGCAATAATTGTGTAGGTTTGCGTATAGACAGTGAGACGTACATGAATTTATCACATGACGTTGCTTATTTCGGGTGTAATATAATCATCACGTATGTTCTTATACAAACAACACGTTATATATAAGAACCGATTTAAGCGACCTATATATTCATCCGCGTATTTACAAACATGGCGGCGAACTTGATTGCGGTAAAAGTAAAACTTCGCTTTTTTATTTGTTAAAGTTTTAAGTTTTATGCAGCTTCGAATTCAAGATAAGAGTTTGATAGACTTTTCCCACTAAAATGTGGATCTACTTTTTTGGCTCATGATTATCAATAGGTTAACCACAGCGTCGTTGTTTGGTCAACGTCATACATTAAACATATCTAAATGGAATTTCCAGCTTTCCTCCTCCTTTACTGTTGTGTCATGTGATAAAAAGAATATCAGATTCGTTTTCATTTTATATAATATTTTATTAGACTCGTCCTGGGACATTTATTAAGCTCGCCAGAGGTTCGCTTAATCAAGATTCCTAGACTCATCTAATAAAATTTTATATAAAGTGAAAACTCATCAGATATCCTCTATATAAGTTACTAATACCAAACAAGTACCATTCAGTAAGGTTACCATGTGTGCTTCAATACGAAATATTCTAGTATGTCCGTCATTAACATTCTACACACATTGTGCTGAATAGGTTTTGATAGATAAATGATTTGTATGATAGATGAATTACACACCAGGTTCCGGGCTGACAACGATACACTGGAGCATGACGAACGTAACTACTGGAAAATCAAAAACGGAGGGATATTTTATGTGCTTTATGTTTACTTGAAAATACACTTTCAATACTACTGTCCATCAAGATAACAGTTATTAAAATGATAGTTAAAGGTTTTCAAACAAACTTCTACAAGATCTGGGTAAAGTTTGTCCAAACATAAAATATTGCAGGGCCACAAACAAAGGGGAGTTAATTAGCCCGATAGTTTTAAGTCTGTTTGTAATGAGTTATGTACCTTACGAGAAAATAGCTGTCATTTGTTGTTGCATTTTTACTTAAGTGATATGACATAGTGCCTGCATTCAAAAGTTTGGTTCAATACTTTTGGAATTTAATTGTTCGAAAATGTTCCTTTGAGAGATTACAGATAGTTTTAAGGGGTTAACTCATCTTGAAATATCAGTACAGCATTGTGATATTGTGTGGTAGGCTTACCTACAGGGAATTTCTTAACATTTAATGGTATGGAATACTTAAAGTTTGTTTGTTTGATTGATTTAGCCACTTCTTGTCAGCTAGGGCTAATGTATAATGTAATCCATTAGACGTGGAATACTTACAGTGCCAGACACATACTACCAGTGGCATTGGTGTAAATCATATGTATCTCTTGATGTCATCGGAAGACACACATGATCATTTGCTGTGAAGAATAATCATTTATTTTCGGGTAGATTTAACAAGATCTTGGGAATGTTTTTAAATAAATTAAAGATTTCAAATAAGGATAACTTATTTTACGTCACACAATTGGCAAGACAGTTTGCATTTTTATAGAAACAGATCAGGTTTGCCAACTCCTTAGAAATAGTTATAAGATAGATAGAATAAGCATACACACTAAAGTTTGCCACATAAATGGGTTAATCAAGTTTTGATGTCTCTGCGACATATGGCAAGGTAGAGTATTTGTCGCTATTTAAATTTAACCAGAGGAAATAAAATATGTTTATCTTAGTTACTGAAGATAATTAAGTTTTTCAAGTTTTAATTTACAAATGCACAAGTCCCGAAAAGAACGGGAAACATCAGCAGATAAACTGGGACATAAATAATTAATATTATAATACAGATATTTCAAAAATTATGATAACATGAAATGAAAACGGGTATAGTTTTACAAGAAAATAGTTGTACATGACTGAGAAATAAGTATCATTATAGATAATGTATTTTTTTTTTTTGGTTGATGTTGGTTTGTCTGTTGATGTGTAGTTGTTTCTGTGTGTATACTTGTATTTCATTTTTAGTACTTGGTGTGATCAAGAGTGAGAGAAAAAAATAATAACAATAATCGTGCATCAACATGCTTTCACTCAGATGTACTCTTCTTTCATATAGGCCTAATCAACAGTCGTCTATTTCCGCTGTCATAGCGGTACTTGCTGGTCCATGCTTTTCTTGTTTGACACGTGACAGAGAATATGTTGTTAAGTGAACGGATTTGTTGGCGTGTTTAGAGTTTGAAAAGTTGTTTTCTCGTGAATTCATGTGGAAGACGAACATTCCTTTTTTCATAAGCTCAAAGTACGCTGCTGTAAACGACGATATCTTATTCAGGTGGTATTTTAGTAGACATGCGTAAGGTAGTTTTATAGATTGATAAGAGTAAACGTTCTGAGAAGTCAAGAAGCTCTCAAGTTTTACTTTCAAAACAGTTATCAAGTGAAAGGGTGGGTATAACTCTCTGAACCTAGATAATGTGTTATATATACAACAATTATATACATCTGTAACTAAACTCCTAAACCTTAACAACTGAAGAGCGTAGCCTATTTCCACGTAAAACACTCATCGATTTTGAAAAGCTGAGCTTTTCTCCTTATGAATCACGTCTAACCCATGTTAGGTTCTTAAGATGTCAACCACCTTATAACACCCCACACCCTCGAAACCTCCCCGATTGTGAAAAGTTTAGCGAGCTTAGCCTCTCCCCTTTCAAGCATCTCCCGTGTTTTTAAGAGAGGGTATATTTGTTCTCCTCAAAAAACACTCTCCACCCCGCCATCCCCAAAGTTTTAAAGAGCTTCTCCCCACAATTCTTCCCGACCATAAGATTTTTCTCTTTCCCACTGAGAACACAAATCAGAATATGTATATTTCATATCTTTAATTTTCTTTCCAGTCTTCAGAACTCTTCTATACCTGAAACAGCTAACGGAATCAGGAAGGAATAAACACTCGTCCACAGTAAAGACAAGTACAAAATTACGTTAGCTGTGTACACGAACCACGAAGATGACATTTAGAGGCGCACTATGGAACACAGTCAGGAAACACACCCTTCTACCCGGTTCTGTACACGGTCCGTGCTCCTGCCTCACAGTGGTGCCGTCAAGAAAACTACACTATTCACCCGAACCAGACCGGAACTATCCAACAGTTCTACTGACGGGTAACTGATAGTATTGTAACTATATTTATCACATGACTGCTGGTGATTTCCGGTGTGATATAATCATCACGTATTTTCTTATACAAACAACACGGTACATATAATAACCGATTTACCCGACCTTTTATTCATCCGCTGCATCGTTTACAGAATAAAACTAACTGTTGCTTTGATGTTAAAATTTAGTTTTTTTATAAGTAAAAATTTTAAGTTTTATGCAGCTTCAAATTCTAGACTGCGGTTTGATGGAATTTTTTCCACTAAAATGTGGGTCTACTTTTTTGGCTCATGGTTAACCATAAATTTACCATAGCGTCAGTATTTGGTCAATGTCATACATTAAACATAGCTAAATGGAATTTTCAGCTTTCATCTTCCTTTCTTGTTCTGTCATGTGATAAAAAGAATATCAGATTCGTTTTCCGTTTATATAAAACTTTATTAGACTCGTCCTGACGAGCTTAATTCCTGGACTCGTCTAATACAATTTTATATAAAGTGAAAACTTATCAGATGTCCTCTACATAAAACAACATTTGTACTCTTCCGTCGCGCTGCAGTAATTTCAAGGACAACCTATTCAAGGACAACCTAGATAAAACAGCTTTCTTATATTACAGTGTTACATATAAAATAGTACATCTATATGCAAAAGTTATAGCATTAATGAACATTTTTGAACTTCCTGCTTAAAGATGTTTATGTTGACATTGAGTAAAACTGAAAACAAGTGGTTGTATTTTTAGCAGCTTTCTTGAATAATAAATATTGTTTCTTACAATAAGTAGGCTGGTTGATTAAGTTTGTCAGAAGCAAACTGTTTTATCAATTTGTTTAACAGTTTCTATGGAAATAATATGACTACCGATAGCACATATCAAATAAAAAATTTGCTGTTAACATAGCATGTTAAATCCAACCTCATACAAATGGTTCAGTTCATTTTCAATAGATAAAAAACCTATAGGACCCATACAGATGTACAACGGCAAAACAAAATATGGAAACAAATATATTTTACACTAATGGTTGGCATCAGTCTATTTTTATTTTTTCAGGAAGTCTTGGGCAACTAGGAACAGGGCTAGCTAAAATGATGAGGTATGTTTGCGCAATATTGAGCTATATCTAGATTTCTTTATTAAACTCATTTTTGACTGTGTAGTTATAACACTAAGACTTCTATATTTTTGGTGCGAACATGCAGGATTCTACCACTGACTAAATCATGTACATTCTACCACTATCTAAACCACGAACATTCTACCATTAACTAAACGATATACATTCTGCCTGTGACGTTGCAATGTACATTCTACCAATATCTAAACAATGAACATTCTACTACTGACTAAACCATGTACATTCTACCATTATCTAAACGATATACATTCTGTCTGTGACGTTGCAATGTACATTCTACCACTATTTAAACCATGAACATTCTACTACTGACTAAACCATGTACATTCTACCATTATCTAAACGATTTACATTCTGCCTGTGACGTTGCAATGTACATTCTACCACTATTTAAACCATGTACATTCTACCACTATCTTTAACATGTATATTCTACCATTGCCTAAATCATGTACATTCTAACATTAACTAAACCATGTAAATTCTACCATTAACTAAGCCATGTACATTCTACCACTGACTAAGCCATGTACATTCTACCACTGACGTTACAATGTACATTCTACCACTTTATACGCCATGAACATTCTACCATTATCTGAATAATGTAAGTTCTACCACTGACTAAACAATGTACATTTTACCACTGACTAAACCATGTATATACTTCCACTGACAAAACCATCTACATTCTACCACTAAGGTCACCATGTACAATCTACCACTGACGTAAAATGGACATTCTACCGCTGACGTAACAATGTACATTTTACCTCTGACGTAACGATGTACATTTTTCCACTGACGTAACAATGCACATTCTACCATTATCTAAACCATGTACATTCTTCCACTATCTTAACAGTATACATTCTACTATTGACTAAAGCATGTACATTCTGCCACTGACTAAACCATGTACATTCTGCCACTGACCTAACCATGTACATTTTACCACTATCTAATCCATGTACATTCTACCATTATCTAAACTATATACAGTCTACCACTGACTAAACCATGTGCATTCTTCCACTGACTTTACCGTGTACAATTCCAGTGACATAACCATGTTTATTATTCCTGTATCAAAACCATATACATTCTACCACTGACGTAGCAATGTACATTCTACCACTGACGTAACAATGTATATTCTACCACTATCTTAACCATGTATATACTACCATTGAAAAAACATGTACATTCTACCACTTACTAAAGCATGTATAGTTTACTACTGACGTACATGTAACAATGAACATCCAACCACTCTCTATACCATGTACATTTTACCACTATCTAAGGAATATACATTCACTACTGGCTAAACCATGTACATTCTACCACTGACGTAAGAATGTACATTCTATCAATATCTAAACCATGTACATTCTAACACTATCTAAACAGTGTACATTCTACCACTGACTTAACAATGTACTTTCTACCTCTGACTTAACCACGTACATTCTACCACTGATAAAACCTTGTATATTTTACCACTGACAAAACCATGTACATTGTACCACTGATAATATGCGTTTATATCGTTGGAATAACATGACCTAGCACTACGTCATCATTTGTGGTGTAAAATGCGTAAAAAATATTGAAAACTGCTTAATCATTGAACTAATTACATTAATAAATTACGTCATTTCAGGGCCCGGTATGGAAAACACAACGTGATCATGTCAGATATAATAAAAGCCCCGGACCATATACTACAAGCAGGTAGGATAATGATTACAGTCTCCAGACCTCCAGACAACATGTGCTACTGTATCTGTCGATATGATCAGCATTCACTAGCGCATGTACAGTCCACAGCATTCTGGAGTAACCAGTGTATTTATGTGTTTACATACTGAAAATCATGGCAAATATTGCTGCGTAATTTCAAATAAAAATATTTTAAAATTCATCTAATCAAAAGCTGAAAAAAAAACTGTTTCCTATATGTAATTAGATTATCACATTACTTCCGGTCTGAGAGTAATGTAACACGCCTTATATATTTTTCGATAGAGTTCTATATCAATAGTCATATATCGTGGTCTAATGTATTCATGCGTGTAACGTACATTGATAGACATTGACGATGACTAATTCCCACAATTTATCTGATTTGAAGTATAACTTCATCATTTAACCAACATTTTTCTTTGTGTTGACTATCAAATCAGTCAAATATCCACTTATTCATAAGAAATAAGTTTGTTTCATATGAAACAGATGAACTTAGAAGTGAACTCCTTTTTCCTTGCCAAATTGCACTTTGTTTATATTAAATCATTAAAGTGCTATGAACTCATAATAGTATTTCTGCTTAAAACATTTGTTTCTATAGTAATGTGATAGATAGATTCTTACATTCTTGGTCACCGTATATAGAAGATATAAAAGTCGTTGTCAGAAACTGTACAAAACTCACCAGAGCTTCGTTTTGTACAGGGACGGACCACTCGTTTTATATTTTCAATATATAATGACCACTCATGTGGATCCTCTATATATACAAATAGGCTATACCAATCTATTGTAATGGTATTGAGATAATTCGTCAAATGTATAATTTATAACTAACACTGCCATGATCAATTACCTTAATTCCGTGTATGTATTTGAGATTGCAAATAAAACATGACAACTCATACAAAAGTTTTGTAAATCTCAATATTACAGGTCCATACATATATGCAGATATCCTGGACTTTAAGAACCTACAAGAGATCGTGGTCAATTACAGAGTTGACATGGTCATTCACTTCAGTGCTTTACTCAGTGCTATTGGTGAACAGAATGTACCTCTCGCAATGAGGCTCAACATTGAGGGTCTCCACAATGTATTGGAACTATCAAAACAGTACGGACTAAAACTGTTTGTACCAAGTACAATAGGTAAGTAATAAGGACATGAATATTGTACTACAGGTAATTAAAAAGGACATGAATATTGTACGACGGGTAAGTGAAAGACATGAATATTGTACTACAGCTTAGTAAAACGGACATGAATATTGTACTACAGAAAGGTAAAACGGACATGGATATTGTAATACAGGTTATTAAAAAGGACATGAATATTGAACTACAGGTAAGTAAAAAGGACGTGAATATTGTACTACAGGTAAGTAAAACGGACATGAATATTGTACAACAGGTAAATAAAACGGACACGAATATTGTATTACAGGTAAGTAATAAGGACATGAATATTGTACTACAGGTAAGTAAAACGGACATGAATATTGTACTACGGGTAGGTAAAAGAGACATGAATATTGTATTACAGCTTAGTAAAACGGACATGAATATTGTACTACAGATAGGTAAAACGGACATGGATATTGTAATACAGGTTATTAAAAAGGACATGAATATTGTACTACAGGTTATTAAAAAGTACATGAATATTATATTACAGGTAAGTAAAACGGACATGAATATTGTACTACAGGTAAGTAAAAAGGACATGAATATTGTACTACAGGTTATTAAAATGTACATGAATATTGTATTACAGGTAAGTAAAACGGTCATGAATATTGTACTACAGGCAAGTAAAACGGACATGAATATTGTACTACAGGTAAGTAAAACGGCCATGAATATTGTATTACAGGTCATTAAAACGGACATGAGTATTGTACTACAGGTAAGTAAAACGGACATGAATATTGTACTACAGGGGCCCGTTTCACTAACGTGCGTACGCCTAAGAAAAACGTAAGAATTATCGTACGAACTTCGTAAACATTTTAACCGTTTCACT
>JAULCC010446956.1:0-11121 GCA_032358795.1 Nuttallia obscurata | reverse complement strand
ACTGACGTTTTCATTTTTGACAATTTTAACCAGCCAATCAAGTACTTGAAATTTCTATATTAAGCGAAGACCTATAGAAACCATCACTGATTCCTATTCGTACGACGACCAGAATAAACATGCTACTGTAAACATGGCATAATATCACACCACAAAAAACACGCTATTGTAAATTAATGACTGGTAAATTACTTGGTGTTTGACTGTTATATAAAGAGATTTCGGAAATCCTATTATCCAAGAGGTGTTAAGAAATAATTTATTATCGTGTTTTCTTTTTCAAATGTTCGTGTACTCAAAATGATAATAAAGTTAGTCTAGAATAATTGATTGATACAAACCTTGAATTCATGAATTAAGCATGGACATATGAATTTATACTTTAGTTCGAATAGTCTTTACTTTACATCCTTCAAACGCTAAACCCTTTCTGTATGTAAACACGTTACCAGTTATTATCCATTCTGTATTATATTAGAAAATCACGCAAACACAATTACTTTGGCTAATTCATCTACACTCTCAACATTTGCATACATTAACCAACATTGAACTCGCTTCTATCCAATCAGACTCAAATCATAAATGGCAATAGCAACAACTGTGTATCATAAAAATAAACAATGATTAATCATCCTTGAAATAAAGCAATAATACTTGTTTTCTTAAACAGAAGTATATGCTATCACTGATACTCTTTCTATATTTGCAGTTTGTATAACAGTTTCAACTTCTTGGCTAATTAGTCCAGATATGTAAAGATGAAAGAAGCAGAAACATTTGTACTTACAAAGGGCCCAAACTTTGGCTAATTCCAACAAGGATTAACTAACACACCATATCACTTTACAGTTTACAGGCCACTTTGTACATGTATATCATTGAAATCGGTGGACTGCATCATGCGAAGTCCCCATGCCAAGACTCAACACCAGCAGAGGAATGGTTCAGTAATCTAGAAGAAAACGTTTCCGAGTTCAGCACCGTAGAAAATAACTCGAAAAAACCAGCATGTGTTATTCCTCAAAAAAGTAAAATAAGTCTTATAGAATTCCTGTAGTCCTCAGTCTAAAATGTGACTGAAAGAAGCAGTCTGGAAAATGGATCTAGCGTTGGAAACAATTCAAACCAAAATGCAGAGAGCATGACAATATTAAAATCTGAAGAGCTCAAGCGAGGTATTCGCTCATTTAAAAAAATCATCGGCTCCATGGCCTCCGTGGCCGAGTGGTTATAATTATTGACTTGCAATCTCTCAGCACCTCACCGTTGTGATTTCGAATCCCGGTCTGAGCACTTCGGATTTTTCAAGTCAGGGAGCTCTCCAGCTGGCCTGCGGTAGGTCGGAGGTTATACCCGGGTGCACTTTTCGCCTGATATAGTATACAGGGGTTCCCCGGGGTCTTCTTCCACCAGTAATGAGCTTGATGTCGCGATATAACTGACAGCAGTTTTACAACGTAAAAAATTAGAGTTAATGGGTAAAAGAACTCTATGTAGTTTTATTTATTGTTAAACTTTATTTCTCTGATTTATATTCATAGTTATAAAGTACAAAATTTGATAAGCATGTGCAAAGATCGTCTTAAAACTATTTGGCGGTTTAACAAAACAGTGGCATGTACTTTTATAAAACAAACAATACTGTAATGAATCGACAATTGCATAGCGCTCGTGGCAGGCATGATTCTTTTGTTTGAGTTATCTCAAATGTCATATATTTGAAAACGTATTACCATTAAGAACAACGAAGAACCGTTTATTTACACCAGAGTCAACTGTAAACAGCACAGAGAACAGTGTCACTTGTTAGATCATTGGTGCGGACATAAAGATGTGGTGTCGGAAAATTTTCTTGCGTTTTGCATCAGCAGCTTGAAGTCAATTATACATTAGCATTAAAAGGTAAACACCACGAAGAACCATTTCACTCATTAATATTTGACGATGGTCATACTGGTTCTAAGTGGTGTTTTTTTCCATTAATATATATTTGACCTTAATGCTGCTGCTGCTTTTGCAACAAGGAACTCTCAATTTAGGTTAACAACAAGCCATTGTTATTGTTCACTATACTGATAAAAAAACAGATTACAGTCCAAGAATGCCGCGAAAATCCAGGACGAGTGCGACACTTTTGACATTAAAAAAAATTAATTTACCATAAAGCTGTCAATAAAATATTTCATGCAAATTCTTTAAAAAATGTTAAATCTATGGTTAAAATACATTGCTCATTATCAGCCAATCAAAATAATGAAATGCTTAAATGATGTATTCCTAAAATTGCCAGCTATCTACGTCGTAACTTGAAAATTATAAGCATGAGAAAATAGTTTTCAAAGCAAATATACAGGGGACACCCATCTATATGAAAGTTGGTAAAATGGAGTTTCAACATCCAAAATAGTGTATTGATTGATATTAAAATAATGATAATTGTTATTTGTCATTTCTGAATATAAGTGTTTCCCCTGATGACGGCTAAATGCCGCAAACGCTCAGGTATTAAAATTTTAACTGTCTGGCTCTTTTTCATTGACTTTTCTCTAACTCACATTTCGTCAACAAATAAATGTTTGGACGAAATTGCATATATATGATAATCTGTTTGTATAAATCTCTGCTAATATATATATATTTATATAATTATGTCTAAACAATTGAAAATGCTAATAACAAAGCTTTTATGAGTCTTATTCTATACATAAGAAATGCTATAGGAACAAGTGTTTTGCTTTTACGCATCATAGTGTAGCACTGATTTGATCGAACAAAAACGTTTATTAATTAGTTCTTGAGTTTATCATGCCATTTTGCAGATTATAGGAACTGTTGTTTCGTAATATATACCAAGGTACAATACATGAAGGTATTTCCAAATTTCGAATAGAAAAATAAATGCTGAAATAACATATCATATTTATGATTCTAGTCATTTAAGTATTGTTCTTAACCATGATATATTTTCTTTACTGTTTAATTAGACATCACGGAGCGATGCTATTCACATCATTTATTCGCTATCATTTAAAAAATGCACAGCCTCATTTGATTTGAAAATGATAAACGAATCTTTAAACCATATTTTTAACCACAAAATATATTAAAGTAACACACGTGCAATGGTTTAATTTGTTTATTATTGTTTTTTTATGAATTAAACGTTGCTTTAACAGTATTTCAGTAATATCCCGACGTCCAGCTCTTTACAGGTGGAGAAAGACCCCGGGGACCTCTGTGCAATATATCAGACATAGACTGCGCAAAGGTAGAACCATTGAGAAACGCTATCCAGCTGAAAGGCTTTCTTACTTGAAAACCCCAGAGCGCTCAGACCAGGAGTCAAATCCACAGCGTTAAAGGGCTGAGATATTGCAATTCAATGACAATAACCACTCGGCCACGGACGCCGCCCAATATCTAACATCTGATTAAGACATTCCTCAGGCATTTCTACGCTAAAGAGCTTCTGTAAATTAAGTGCAATTTTAGTTTTTTTCTCAAAGCAGACGATTAATATCGCTTTTAATACTATTTAAAGTACGTCCCTGAATGGCAATCAAAGGAATCCACAAATAGTACCCCCTCTATGTTCTTCAACAATATTGTCCGAGTCCCACTATAGAGAGAAAAAATAAGAACAACAACAACAGCATCAGAAAAAACCAACGTAAACCAACACCAATATACGTAAGAAACTTTTAAACTTTGATGAATTTATATTTATGTGGGCATTCAATATGATGTAGATTAAAAGTGTTGTTGGTTGTCAGAAGGCCATGATGTCATCGTTTGCTTTAAAGCTGAGGTGTTAAAGTTCTTTTTAAACTCATCAGTTTATAATAATTCTGGTTCCAGTCCACATGATTTTTCCAGGGGAAACCCGCCGACCCCCTTCAACTGCTACCTGTTGTCTGATTGTGGTGTAACCCAACAACAGCATGAGTTTCTTAATTTAATTAGTTCTTGTAGTAAAATTCAGGTTCTATTATAGATTATGAATTGTTAATGATATAATATTATGAATGATAATGCTGAATCAAAACGGTTTTTTGCGGATCGAACCATTCTAAATGGCACACAATATACAAATCATACCATTATTTGAGATGCTATTCGCAAATGGAGATATAAAAAGTCATAGTTTAACCTTTGTCAGTCCTACAAGTCATTCTTTACTGGAGCTTTATAGTGCTTTTTGGAGAACTCTCAAGGCAATTCTGTGATGATTCATTTATTTCTTGTTGCCAACGTTTTATAGAGTAAAATTTACAATCAACTATCGCATCATGTTGCACGTTTTAACTTGCTTACGCTTTAATATATACATAGTGTATAATGACATATGATTATAATTGTAGATGGGGATTTCCAGCTGTTTGGATATGGTGACAAGAAACTGGATGTTTCCCTCAGAGAGAAGTGTCAACATAGTGTTAAACCATGACTCACAATAGTCCCCGAACTCTATAGATAACGCCGCGTCTGGATGATCCTATACAAGGTTCAATATTGTTAACACACTGAACTTTTATTAAAACAAATTTATTTGAATGAATGTAAAGACATGGTAATAGCTAAAATATCGCATAATGTTAAGATACGGTAATAATTTCGTATAGTTGATTTGAAAACAAAATCTATATTTGTTAGCCAATATGGTGGTAAGAGGATATATCCAGCTTTTCGTGGTGACAGAAGAGTCCCGGTGTCTCTGAATAGAAAAGTCGACGGCAAGTAAGCCGGGTAGCTTCTTCACATGAAATGTTTAGGTACCGAACAGGATTAAACGCACAGCCCAAAAGTTATATAGTGCTAAATGTCCGAAGCTACTTTAAACTCAATGAAAGCCAATTTGAATATTTAACTCATTTAGGTAAATATGTGTTGTTTCAATAACTGTCGTCATGAATACTTGGAATGTGTGAATGTATATGCCAATTAAATGTTATCAATGTAACCAGTGAATCAAAATGATTTGTCAAAACTTACTACTGACCAGGGGCGTAATTTACTGTGCTCAGGTTCCACAGTAGTATTCACATTGTTCAAAAAGGGAAAATGTACAAAATGAGATAAACCAGCAAATTCTGCAACGGTATACTGGAGCAGCTTTTAAACTTTCACACAAATAACACATATAAAATGTTATAGATCAGCTTGGCAAAAAGGTACTGCTACAAATGAAGACTCACATCAACTAGTTGGTAACGCCCTAATACTTTTGGTAGAACTAGTAGAATTTAAATTAAGAACAGTGTTGCTTAAAATACAATGCTTAACTGACAACCTCATTGCTCCGGACACCCTATTACCCATTTTTGGATATTTTGCACAGCTAGTCTGTTAAAATTGCAGTCGTTCTAAATACATGCCGAATGATTGCAATATATGGTCTAAATATGAATTAATTACTTGTCTATATCTGTTTGCAAACTGATACTTTGATAAACCTCTTCATCTACGTATCTGTACGCATACATTGATAAAATAGTTATGAAAGGGCAATATGGCTATTATATATAATAGTCACGATACCTGATAAAACATTATACATATAGCTGCCAAAATGAAAGAAGATTTTTCTGAGCGATTATGTACACAAACCGTCAGATGTCTGACATCTCAATTAACTGAGCAAAGTTTCCGAGTCTGAGGAAGTTTTTACCTAGACGTAATTCTTTCTCAACATCTAAAAAGCTTTCGAGTTCACATGCGGTTTTCAATTTATCATCTAGTACAGTTTTCAAATTTCTATTTCCTTTTTATGGATTTGTTTTAACTTTCTCATTTGATGAAAACATTCGTTAAACAGTATACTTATCAAAGGTGTAGATTATTTATGTCGATATCTTATACAACATGTGAAATGTCGCAGAATAACTTTTTTTAAAGCTGACAAAATGCAAATAAATAATGTACATATTACAACGTCTTATGGTTAAAACACGAGCTGTTTAATAATCAAACCCTGTTATGACACTTATGTATCAAATTCAAATCAAATCAACTGATAAAAAAACACTTTTTAATATGAAACCACAGCCATTACCAGTTTACATTATGAATTATCCTATCGGTATTGAAGATTATCCTTGGTTCCTTTGTCAGATCTCAAAGTTTTAAATCGGCTTCTAGCCTAGGAACACTTTATTTGTACAGAATACTAATTATCGCAACAAATGTGATATACTTATAGTTTTCTTATTCGGATTTTAAGATATACAGAGACCGGTGTTTTGACGAACGTAACCTGCAACGTTATTTCAGATACTGCGCCATGTAAATAGTACATTTATATCGATGCAACTTTTCGAAAACAATTAGTAACTCAATTTTGCAATTACTGTTTTTTTTTTTAATTTTGCCTCTGCTTAATGGTACATAATCTTCTACACAAATATTACAATATTTTCGTCACCAGTTGAGCCGTTTAGCACATTATACCCGAGGGATATAAGGAAGTTTAGGAGCAAACGTGGCAAGAGTTGATTCTGCAAAGGGGTAAATTCAGTAACACCAAAGTTGGCATAGAAATTTATGAAAAATTAAGTTCGGCAATCTGACACTTTTGTGGCTATGAATGGTAATGACGGGGCCCTAACTGTCAGAAACTGACCTTTTTGATCACTCACATATACTTGGTATCAAACGAAAAAAACTATTTTGACCGTTTTGTTAGATTTCCCACTGTTTTTCATGTTAACCTTTAAAGTTCGATGTGACCGCATTCTTCGACAATGATTATATTTTTGACATAGACAGTCTGGACATTTTTAAGCATAATACGGAAATATTGTGATTGTCGACATGTGCGGTCATTTATAAAATACTTTTGTATCCCTCTAAGTGACGGGATTACGTACAAGTAGATCTACTAGTATATAGCGACACTCTTTCAAGCTCTGGTTAACGTTTCACCGAATGAAATTATCAAAAATATTTCAGTTTTAAGCTGTTAGATGTTTTAAATGTATGTAACTGCTTGCGAAAACTAAATAAAACTTTAGATCTATATATGTATGTTTTTTACCGTTCCCGACGAGTATGAACAATAACCTGAAATATGCCTTTTGTTAGATGATGCAATAACTAAGCGTCGGCTGCTTTCAATGTAAACAAACTGAACCGGCAACTCATCGATATTAAAGTGATCTGCTTTTGGGGAAAACAATAATTTGTAGCTTGCTCAAAATCGGAAAGAACAGCGGGAGGACACCTGAGAAGGTACGGTATTTATTTGTTTTCATAACCTTACGAAACAAATCCCTGTATTTTAAATACATTCCCTCACACGTTTTCTGCCTATCTCGTTCTAGAGGTACAGTGGAGAATATGAGAATATCACAAAACAAGAAGTATATAATATATACCATTATATCTCAATTCATAACACATGACAAATATTGCATTATCATTGCAGAACTGCGTAAAATGGTCCCGATAAAATCTTACAAAATTACAGAAATCACTTAACTTGCCAAAATTTATTATCCGTGGATAACTATAATTGTTCAAAATGGATGTTTGATGACAGGCCTTTAAATTTATATTACCCGATACGCGATGATGCAGTTTAGTACATAACCTCCTTGCGCTAAAATATAAACCGACCCAATATTCTTACGAACTTGTTGATAACTCGTTATATTATGTTTGGTTGCTATAGTAACCATGTATTCAATGTACAGATCTGTAATGCATATACGAAGTCACCATGAATGTCTTTATGATAATATTTGCTGCAGTAATTATCATTCACTGGGATGTCTGTAAAGATATACACAAATTTCATGGTTACCATGGTAACGCATCTATTTTTTACAAATTCAAAATCATATGAGCAGATACAATGTATGATACATGATTTATATAATGCTTATTCCTCATTTTGACCAAAAACATTCAATTTTGATTTCCAGAAAATTATAGACTATTGTTGCCATGGGAACACACTTATTGTTTTAGACGAAAAATTATATTTTATATCTAATAACAGCATTCATATGAAAATTTCATAAAAATCGGACGTTAGGTCAATTTTGACCCTTAGTGAATCTACCCCTTTGGTAACAAAATATTTTTTTATATTAATTCGTTACACGATGCTTTATTTTGCAATCAATTTAGTTAATTATTTTTGCATTCTTAAATACTTGACTGAAAAAGGGGTTAAAGGTAAAAGTTGAAATTCTGACCAACATAAGGTCTCATAGCCTTTATAATTTTGCATTGGCCTAGAGCAAGTTTTGAACTATATGCTCCCTGTTGTATTACAGTGTTTGCTGCAAGTTTGAACCTGTGACTTAAGTGCTTCAACGTCATGTACTATCCTGACGTGCCGTTGTGTCCTTCGACCTTTCTAATGGTGGAAGATCCCCAACGTTTCCATTTTGACGGTAACGTTGTCGGTTTGTGATGGTATTTATGTGGCAGTTTAACTGCCTAGTGACTTCAGAGAAGCTGACGCCGGATGCAGGTTTCAGAAGTGCATGAATCTTTTGATTTTGTTATTGAATGAAATTCAAATGTATGTTTTGTGATTTTATTACTGCATAACCAATGACGATATCGGTAAGTAAAAATCTGACGTGTAAACATGATGCATAGATAACACGTGCAAAACCGTGCATAATAGCCTTCGGTCAGTTTGAAGGACAGCCACGAGAATAAATATTGGGAAACATAATGCAATGTATAGTCAAGATTATTCTTTTACTCATGATAGTAAAAAATGTCTTTTTTAAACTTAGTAATGAAAAAGTTACGCTAAGTTAAAAAGTGCACATTCGTTTAAGTGTAAGTATATATTACCTGTTGAGTACTGAAGATATAATGCGCCAAACGATAAACTCAAATTTCATGATTATATAACAACGGAAATAAGCATCGTCATGTGATAAAAGGGTTTACTTTGGTGTAACATTTGATTGTGCTGAAACTTTGCCTAAAGTATTCTTAATATAATATTTCGATCTTCAGTTTTACCCCCCAAATCGAGGCAAATTTGCAGACCATGCACACTTAAGCAGTGGCAAAATTTCAAAACAGTAATTGCAAAATAGAGTTAAGTATTGTTTCCAAAAGTTGCATCGATAAAATTATACTTTTTGCATGGCGCGGTAGCTGAATTGACGTTGCAGGTTACGTTTGGAAATACACTCGGTCGATACAAAAAAAACTTCTGTACAGATAAAAAAAAATGGTTCATAGACTAGAAGCCGCGTTAAAACTTCGAGGTCTTACATAGGAACAAAAGATAATCTTCAATAACAAAAAGGATAATTCACAATGTAAATTAGTCATGGCTGTGGATTCGTATAAAACAGTTGTTTTATATTTTATCAGTTAATTTAAATTGTATTTGATACATAAGTGTAATTGTATGGTATGACTATCAAACACCTCGTATTCTAACTATAAGACATTAATATAGAATATCTTATTTATTTGCATTTTATCGCTTAAATAAAGGCTATTCTACGACATTGCACATGTTGTACAAGATATCGACATAAATAGATTACACCTGTGATATGTATATTGTTTTACATATGTTGTCATCAGGGGGTAAAGTAAAAACACATCCATACAAAGGAAATGCAAATTTGAAAACTGTACTAGATGATAAATTGAAAGCCGCATGTAAACTTGAACTCTTATTAAATGTTTACAAAGGAATTCATGAAGGTAAAAAGTTTCTTATACCCGGAAACTTTGCTCAGTTAATTGAGATATCAGACATCTGACGGTTTGTGTATATAATAGCTCAAAAAATCTTCTGTCATTTTGGCAGCTATAATGTTTTATCAGGTATCGCGAATATTATATTCAATGGCTATATTGCCTTTTCGTAACTATTTTTTCAATGTATGCGTACAGATACGTCGATGAAGAGGTTTGTCAAAGTATCAGTTTGCAAACAGATATAGGTAAGTAATACATTTATTTTTAGACCATATATCGCAATCATTCGGCTACATTGTAAATAAAATTAAACGTAGAATGTCTGCAATTTTAACAGACAAGAGTGCGAAATATCCAGTAATTGGTAAAGGGGCGTTCGGAGAAATGAGGTTGTTAGATAAGCCTTGCAATTTAAGCAACACTGTTCTTGATTTCATTTCTACTAGTTCTACCAAAAGTAAAAGTATAAGGGCGTTACCAACTAGTTGATGTGAGTCTTCGTTTGTAGCAGTGCCTTGTTTGCCAAGATGATCTATAACATTTCATATGTGTTATTTGTGTGAAAGTTATAAATCTGGTCCTGGTGTAACAGCCCAGTTCTTCCCCCCAATCCAGTTTTTCCCCGGGGAAGAACTGGATCGGTCCAGTTTTTCCCAGTGGAAAAACTGGACTAGTGTAGTTCTTCCCCACCTAGTCCAGTTTTTCCCCCGGAGAAGAACTGGACTAGTTCAGTTTTTCTCCCCTATATATCATGTCTTTTATATCTTTAAGAGAGATGTTATTGGCTAATTTAGTTTTTCTCACCTACTGATTTTTTATCTATGAAGTCGGGGAGGTGGGAGATTTTTGGACTAGTCTAGTTTTTATTCCCTGTTCACATATTTTTTATTCAACAGGAGGAAGTTTTGGGATAGTTATAATATTATATTATATATATATTATATATATAATATTATAATATCTTCCCGCCAGAAAAAAAATTAAGGGAGGAAAACTTCTCCCTTGTTAAATTAAAAACTTCATCAGGGAAGAAAAACTGGACTAGTCCAGTTCTTCCCCCCTACAGACAGAAAAAAAAAGTACGGGAGAAAATTTGGGCAAGTCTTGAACTTCTCCCTGTTAAATGAAAAACTTCATTGGGGGAGAAAAAACTGGACTAGTCCAGTTCTTCCCCCTAAAGACAGAAAAAAATATATAAGTGGAGGAGAACAACTGGGCTAGCCCAGAACTTCTTCCCTGTTAAATGAAATATTTCGTCAGAGGAGAAATACTGGGCTTACCCAGAAAATCTTCCCTGTTAAATGAAAAAAACATTTGTTAGGGGAGAAAACCTGGACAAGTCCAGTTCTTCCCCACTACAGACAGAAAAGAATATAAGTAGGGGAGAAAATCTGGGCTAGCCCAGAACTTCTTCCCTGTTGAATGAAATCT